>OVAN01010488.1:501-15713 GCA_900406275.1 Anastatica hierochuntica | reverse complement strand
CTTCAGAAGTAGATCGCTTTGGCTTAGTGAACTTATCGAAACCTGTGCTTATTTAATGCATGCTAAATATTTTAATACCATTAGAAAGTCTAGGTTCTTTGATAATTAGTATAGAATCCCAGACCTCGAAAGTGGAGAGGATCTAAATTAGTGTTTTCAAATTCTAGGCATTTCTTAATTCTAATCCCTAAACAAATCGATTTTCTCTATGATGCATGATTATTTGCGAATGTCCTATGTGCCTAACGCTTTTTCCCATCGATTTACATCCTTTTAATCATTTTATGTTGTTGTCTTTTACTTTTAAACTCACCAAGCAACTCTTTTATTTTCTGTTTTAGCTTAAATTAATCCTGAAATTCGTAGTGTAGGATCTTAGTCCTCGTGGGATCGATAACCTGAAGTACTTCATCTACGCTGTGCACTTGCAGCAGTAGTGTCTTTTTAGGTAGAACTTGACATGCTAGCAAGCTTTCAGGCGCCGTTTTCGGGGACTTTATTCATTACCTACGAAATTTTCTTTATTGATTTTAGTCTAGAATGCTTATATTTTTAGTTTTTACTTCGTTTTCGTTTTTTTCTTTTCAGGTTTTATACAAAGGAGACCTTCTTTGGACGATCCATCTACAACCAATCCTCCCATTGATATCATTGAACGTACTTTGAGGAGGCAAAAGAAAGAAAGACTAGCTGCTAAGGAAAATCTGAACAAGAATCCTACTCACAAACAGCCACATCTCGTGGACGATCATTCCGTTCTCATTGAACAAGAAGACATCGCTGCTGGCCATGGACTTGCCGTCACCCCTGCTGCCCTTCTTCCACCTCACGCCAACTTACCTACTGCTGTAGGACTTCAAGGAATCCAAGGAAACCCACAAGAACCTCTTCGTGTTGTCCCCGTTCCACAAAACCAACCAGGAAGAGGAAACAAACATGTTCGAGTGGATAACCCACAACAAATTCTACCTAGGAATTTAGTTGGATTATTGTAACTCCCACAATTACTTCAAGCCTTGATTAACCAAGTTTTACCTCAAACTCAACCCCCTCAAGGACGAGCTCAACGGAATCAGCCCCGCCATCCTCAAACTATTGAAGATTTCAATTCTTCTAATGCATTCTTATTGGATAGGAATCCAATTCGTACTCCTCAGCCTCAAAGAAATGATTTTGACATTAAACCTCGGATCATAGCTTTGGTGAAGCAAAATTAATTCCATGGACTGTCCACAGAACATCCACTTGACCATATCGACACATTTAAAGAGATATGCAGTACTACACGTACAAATGGAGTTCCACCGGACTACTTTAAATGTAAGCTCTTTACATTCTCATTGAATGATAAGACTCTTAGATGGATGAAGTCACTGCCACCACAGTACATCCCTACTTGAGACGAATACAAAGGTGCATTTCGGAACCAATCCTACACTAAGCAGAGATCGAGCTCCATTCGAAGCAAAATCTCTGGTTTTCAGCAAGGACCTACATAATCCTTTTATGAAGAATTAGAAAGGTTCAATGAGTACACAAGGGAATGCACAAACCATGGTTTCTCTGAAAGAAATCTATGGAACACCTTCTACAATGTTATTGACCATAAGTACAAGCTTTTTTTTAGACACGACCAACAATGAGAGTTTTATGACTAAATCCGTGCCTGAAGCCAAACTTTTGATCAAGAACCTAGTATAGTGATGCCAATAGTAGTACATTGATGTTAGAAACGTGCGTGGATTCAACCATTTAATAGAAGCCGCACAAATTTTAGAGCTAGAGACTATGATTTCTCAACTACTAAAAGATAGACGAGGAGTACATGTTGTCGAGACCATTGGAGACGCCAACAAGACTCCAAATATGGAGTATTTAGGAGATGGAACATAGGAGAATGAGGAAGAAGTGAACTACATTGGTGGAAATTTCGAAAAAAAAGGATACGACCAAGGATACAGAAATAACTTAAATATGTCATACGAGAACAATAATGTAGAGAACCCTCAAGATCAGTACTATTCACCTCAAAACGTCCAACAAGGAGTTTTCTATCAGCCTAAGAAAAAAAATTTTAACTAAAGAATGTACCAAGTGAAGCAACCATTCACTTATCCTCAAGCCAATGCATCGAATCTGCAGGAGAGCAAGCTTGAGACAATGCATATGCAAATCTCTCAAGAGATGAAACAAAACCCTAAGGAGGTTAATGAGAGGCTGGGAAACATCTAAAATTAGCTTACAACAAATTATGAAGCTATTGTTACTCATTTCCAAAAGCTTGAAGTTCAAATCACTCAAACAGGAGAAGCTGTCAAGAAACAGGAAAACCCGGCGAAATCCTTCTGCAACGTCACCAACTTAAGGGAAGCTATGGAGGTCGTGTATACTACTAAGAAACCTCTTCAAGACCTAAATTCTCAAGGGAGATCACCTCTAGATCTCTTAAGAAACGAATCTAAGAGAGCATACAAGAAGAGACTCAAGACTATTCCTTTAGAGAAGATCGAATGCACAAGAAAGTTCATCATTCCTTGCTCAATAAATAAACTTAGGATTGATGATTTCTTATATGATACTGAAGCTAGTGTGAATATGATTTCACTAAACATGGCTCTGGACTTAGGGCTCTCAAACTTCCGGCCATCTCGAATCTCTATCGAGTATGCTGATATGTCTACATCCACACCGTATGGATTTTTGACGGATATTTTGCTTGAAGTAGGAGAATTTCTCATACCTACTGACATTCAAGTCGTCTTTACTAAAGGAGGGGAAAAAATCCACTGATCCATGGCTCCCAAGTCTTAGCTACTGCTGGAGCAATCTTCGACTTCCCGAATAAAAGAATTTGTTTAGCGAGAGTGAACAAGCAAGTCTATTACCCTGCTGTGAGCTACAACTCCATAGAAAATGAAGCTATTTTGGAGGAGAAGAAGGTTATTCTAGACCTTGAAGATAGCCACAAGACACAACAAGTCTCAAAGAAAGAAGCTACATCCATCAAAATGCTAATTCCTTCAAAATCGGCGAAAATGGATGCAAAGAGAGACTCTTGTGCCATTGAGGTAAAACTTACCCTTTATTGGACGTGGATGAAGAAGAGGAAGAGGTCTACAAGTTACCAATGTCCTATGCCAAAGTCAAGATCTGAATCCCCATTGGTCTTGATTTGAAGAACGATGAAATCTACAAAAAGAAGCTCGAGAACACTCTTAAGCTATTTCCAAAAGCAATTGTGATCTATGAAGCTATTGGAGGCACACTTGATGATCTCAAATTACCCTCTACACCACCAATTCCAGAGACTCAAGAAGCTAAAGGAACTACAATTCCTTTAGTGGAAACCGATCACGTCTAAAAAGTGAAAGGAGTCGAGCTAAAGACTCAAAACAAGCGCTTTGTGGGAGGCAACCCACACGGTTTTAATTTAATTTTTAATTTTTAGGAATTATTTAGATGTATAAAAGTTAGTTTTTATTTTTGCACGATTTTAGAAAATCAAGAAAAATACAAAAAAAATATTCGGACTCAAGAACAAACCTGAAAGTTGCTGTGACTGGGTGATGACTGCTAAAATATAGAAGTGTGCCACAATATTGCAGTCGACTGGTGTCAGGAGCAAAATGCCTCAAAATCAGTTTTTCAATTTTGGAAAGAAAGCGGATCTAAATTGTCTAAGCCACCTCCTAGACCATTCCAAACATTCATTCTACACTAGAGAAGGATATTAAAGATCGTCAATCAAGCTAAATCCTCAGATCAAAAATTCTTGGAACAAAGTGATGATATCATGAGGAACCAAGAAGAATAAACTTGAGAAATGCCATCATTCGATCATACTGAAGCATTGAGAGCTATCTTGAAGAGCCTTAAACAGTACCAAAAGAGCTAAACAAACCCCGAATTTCATTCTTTATTAACTAACACTATATGATAGATGAGATAACCGAGAGAAAACGACTTTGGAAAGGTCAAAATCAAAAGTTGCCCGGAGGATCAAGTTTCTTAACAAAAGGAAACTTGGAGATTTCCAGTACCCACAAAGAAAATCAACTCAAACCATCAAAGATGCCCGAGCAAAGTGACCATTATGAACAAAACAGCCCGGTTAGAATTTTGATTTTTCAAATTTTAATTTTTTGGCTAACATTACGTCTTTGTCGGCTAGCCAATGAGCTTGGCAAAGCCAAAAGTGACATTTTCAAATAAGAATCAGGTTAGCGTACTAAAAATTCATCATGTAATCTTGAATATTCGAGCAACATTGACCAGCTATCCAAACAAGTTCTTAATCCGGCAAAAAGATGTTTCAAGAACTTAAGAACGTCTAAATGGTCGTATCTCAATCCTTTCGGGAAAATAATCCGTAAAAAATGTTGAAAAACATTTTGGTACCAATAAGAACATCCTCGAACACTAACCGACCGTCCGGAATTCAAAACGACCGATTAGAACACGAAATGACCAAGGAAAAATACAATACAGTCGAGAACATGTCCCGACCGGCCGCCGAATGCTCCAGGGCCGGTGTATGCCGTGTTAGGACATGGGACCGGTGTCCAGGGATATGTGCCCAAACCGCGTGCCACTGCTAGAGCAACACAACAGGTTGGCATGGTTCCCAGGACCAAATTTTACCGATAAAAGGCTCGCGGCCGGTCACACGGCTGTAAGGCCCGTCCGCGACTCCCACAACCGGTTGGCGAGGTTTCCACAGGCTGGACCGTGCCAAAACGTGGCCCTCGACCGGTCCTAAGGTAAGTATTTCAAATTTTTAACATTTTGTGTCCAAAACCCATTTTTATAAAAATAAACTTATTTCCCCTAAAATACTAAACCAATTTTTAAAGAAAAAGAAGGAAAAACAAGGTTTTGGTTTTCACTTTAGTAGCTTTGGATCTAAAACTCTTAAAACTTCATCTCTTTCTCTTTTACAACTCTTAGAACCCTAAAGAACAAAATCTCAAAACCTTAAATCTTTTGTTCTTCTACTAAAGTTAAATTGATTTCTATTGAAGAATCTCATTCTTTTCATCATTCAAGCATCAAGGTATGTTCTTAAACTCTCTTTCTCTTAAAGTTACTAGTTTTAAGATTTTATAAATTTCTTAGTTAGGCTTTTCTTGGCTTTATTCTTAGAGATGTTCTTTAGAAAAGCTTGTTTGGTTTATGAGTTACACTAAGAACATGTTAAATAGCTTGTTTTCACTAGATTTTGAAATTTCAAATTTTAAAATTTTGGGAGCATAAAATATCAGAAATTTGATGCTTAAATTTGAAAAATCTGAAAAATTTGAAAAATCTGCTTGTTCTAGAGTCATTTCTTTATGTATAACTAGGATATGCTAGTTATTTTGCATCATTTGACCACAAAATTTAGGTTCTTGGTGATGATTTTTTGCTACGTGTTTTGAATCCGAAAATGACTTTGAATTTTTGAAAAATTTGAGTTCTTTCTTGTGTGATGCTTTTGATTTGTTTCTCATATCATATAGATGTTTCTTTGCTATTACAAATTTCTTAAGAATATATATGGATTCTCTTTGAATTTTTCAAGAGATTCATTGTCTCTTTGAGTTTTTGATTTTGTAGGATATTCAACAATGGATAATGAGGATAATGTGAGGCAATCAACAAGGATAGCTATCCGAAAGGAACGAGCTTTGAAGATTCAAGAGCCAAGCAATCCTTCTAAACTCGAAAAATCCAAGAAGTTGAAAACATCTACTAAGAAGGATTCAAAGAAGGTAACAAAGAAGCATGGAAAGGATATAGCTAGTGAGAGTGAAGATACTTTGAGTGATGAATCAGATGGAAATGGAGAAGAGACGCAAGGAGAAGAGATGGTTTTTGTTCCGGTTTTTCAAATCATTAATGATGTGCCAAAGTCTCCACCACCAAAGAAGCAAACAAAATCAAGAGCTAAATGACTTAAGCTCCCAGTTTTGGCACCTATGGAACCAAGAAAAAAGAGTTGTTGGACAAAGTTTGGATCCAAATTTCAATTATGGGGCAGCCCTTGCAACCATAAAGGTTCAAGCTCCAATGAAGAATCACTTGCCAACACTTGATGCTTTAGGATTGACAAGACATGTCACTTGATTCTTGGATGCTTTGAAGTTGAGAGCTTTTATAGAGATTTCATTCTTGGTCTATGAGGAGCTTACCAAGGAGTTCCTTAGCACTATTGAGCTCTCATATCCCAAGGAAAAACGAGCTAAGGCTCAAGATGGAGTTCTCACTTTCTCGGCTAGAGGTACCTCTTACTCTTTGACTATTGGTGAGTTGTGTGAGATTTTGCACTTGGAATGTTTAGATGAAGCCAAGTTTAGCACAGATCATGCGACCTACACCATTTGGGATCGATTTGCTCATGAGACACTTAGGCTCAGGCATTCGAAGGAGGCCAAGATTGGACATCCAGCGGTTCGGTAGGTGCATAGGTTCATTTCGCAGAGGATCTTTAGTAGGATCGAGCAGAGTTCAGTACTTAGAGATGAGTTCTTCATCCTCATCTCTCCTTTTGTTGCTAGTCCTCAGAGAGCCAACTATGGTGCTCTTGTTGCGAGGAGGATGATATATGTGAATCATGAGGCTGCGAAGGAGAGTAGAGAGCCTAGCTATATGTCTCATTTTGGAGAGATCATCACTGCTATCCTCACTTCTAGAGGAGTAGACTTGAGTGCTGAGACACCTGTAAATTGCAGTAGATCGCTGGATCTTTCAGCACCTGCTAGATCTCACTATCTTGCGGGATGGATTCAGGGTATTGAGACTTTCGCCTACAAGTTCATGCCTCTTCACGACACATAGCCAACTTGCTACGTTCTTCCTTGCTCGTCACTTCCATCTCTGCAGGAAGGTCATACTCTTTTCGACCCTTTTCCTTCTCAGATTTTAATGAGATCTCCAATGTGTCCCATCTTTGGCATGAGGGATTATCATAGATCCAAGGCGTTTATCGCCAAGGCTGCTGCACGAGTAGGAGGACACTCCCTAGGAGCATGGTTGCTTCAGATTCTGTACCACAAACAGAATCTTTAGAGGATCTTTGTGTTGCTCTAGCTACAGAGAGGAGAAGGAGAGTTCGATTAGAGAGGATGACGAGTAGAGTTGTGCGTGTTCTGAGACACGCAGTACCAAGAGTCTTCTGAGTACTTGCAGACAGAGAGAGAGAGAGAGAGAGAGAGAGAGAGAGAGATGAGCCAGCTAACGATGGAGATCTAGAGAGTTTCTCTCTAGTTTCAGACTTTGGAGATGATGCAACTAAAACATCAGACACGGCTCAAAGTGACGCTTCAGCCCACGCAGGATGCACTCCCACAAAGGATCTGGACAAAGTTGACGAAGGACCGACTCCTAGGATGCGCTTCTCGTTTTGATGGTTGAGAGGATTGTAGCGGAAGACTTGGACGGTTTAATCTAGCTCAATCCAATGAAGAGAAGACCTTTGTTTATGATGATCTTCATGATGTTGAGAATCTGTCCAGATCGGTAAAATGCAAAACTCAAGTATTTGAGCATTTGTCTTCATGATCCGTCAATGAAACTTTCTTGGTAATATGAATGAGGTCCAAGTAGCATGTTCTTCCATACTTTTTGATGATTTAACCTGATTAGTCCCTAAAATCACAAATAAGAGAAAACTACCTCTAGAGGTCGAAAAACATTAAAAATATACAAATAAATACGTAAAATCCAACTAAAAATGGTAAAATAATAGTGTTATCAACTCATCAACACATGGAGGTTTGAAACAGGGCTATAATACTATAAGGGTTTAAGATAAGATTTTCTTTTGTCTGTCAATAGCTTCCAGATTTTTCTTCGTATGGTGGTTTATACATCCAACACAATTGTAATGCCCGCTTCGAGAGAACCAGGATTAACCAACCGGTACAGCAAAACCATTTCGCAAAACCACCAACTTGAACTTTAAACAACTGCTTCTAACAAAAATCTGTCAAAACACACCTGAAAAAGACAAAGATGGGAGGGACAAGAAGAGAGGGGTGAGTGACAGGGGAATCACTCAGCGAGGGGGTGGATTGCTAGAACATGCAAGTCCACAGACTCGACTTAGCAAATCAACACTGCCAAACTAGTCCTAGAAGCATGCAACAAACATGTCACCTAAAGTATCCAGAGAAAACACAGAATTGGTCCTAGACAGCTTCAATGACTGTCGGCACCCCCTGAAGAGGCTTACACAACATAGGCTAAGTGCCTATACACACCGTCCAGTGGACGCTTCATCGATCTAAGGGCTATGGACACCGATCGACTTAATGCCCGCACCCTACGCACACACGACTCTAGGAATACATGGATTCTCCTTTTGTACCCCACGTCAAGTCTTCTCATACTATCCATCATATTTTATAAACGTAACACACACTACAATCATCATGCGAAACAATCATTGGTGATATCATCTACTAATCCTAGTCCAGGTTTAACATAAAGAAATCAATTCATGCAATATCCAATCAGACTCAATCATAGAGACTCAATCATGTTCTAACGCTAATATAACGATAGAAGAAAGTTAAGCCGAAAGAAAGTGGGGGATTTACGTGGTAACTCCTCACCTTAGTCACATGGTAGATACACCTCTAAAATGTATGACTGATGATCCTCCTTATGAGCTTTACCCCACAGAGATCATGCGTCATCCTTCTTATCCCACGTTGATCTTCCTTCTAGAAAAACAACCTCGAACAGGAACGCGAATTAGACTTTAAACGGGAACCTACTAAAAATGGAATCTTTCCATTCATGGAAGCCATAAATAGAAAGCTACCTAAAAAGGAAAACCTTTCCAAAGAGGAAACTTTCCAAATATGGAAACCTGTCATATTTGGAAACTTCCTAAAAAGGAAAGTCGGGCCAACGGCAAAACGGTAATTTTACTTACCGAGTAAAACTGCGTTCTCAAGAACGATTTTGGCCATCTGCAGCGCTCCCGGACCTCGAATTCAGAGCTCCTTAGCTTCTTTTGGACACGGACAGCTTCTTTGCACCAACTTCCAGGACGCATTTCTCCACTTATATGAACCTAAGCTGGTGTTCCTTTTCCCAATGAGTTCATATGAGTCCTTACAACAACCCTACAAAAGATCAGCTCCAGAATCATCCTAAAATCCATCCAAACCCAAATTACAAACTAACTTGCCAATTCTGCAAAATTGATAGATGCAAAGACTCTCAAAAATGAATGCATAACTCCAAACTAACCGTTAATTCCTTGATCCGAACGGTCGGATTGTAGCCATGGATATTCTCTAGCCGTAGGCTCTGGTTTCACCCCGATCGGACTCCATTTGCCCTCAAAAGCGCCTTTCACACTCAAACTAGTCAGATTCCGATCTGGTTCTGTAGTCCTCGATAAAACAACCATAACTATTAGAATACTAAATGAAATCGCGTTTTGTAAATTGGAGAATGTCAATTTAGGAATTATTTACCTTCTGTCAAAATTTGGGTTCCATTTGAATCGATTTGCTTGGCCGATCATCAATTCTTGCACAGCATATTGTAGAGATGTCAATTTGGGCGGTTGCCCGCGGGCATGGCCCAAGTAGCCCTGATGCGGGGCGGGTTTGGGAATTCAGAAATTTCTGAATTTTTGCGGGTCAAACGGGCATTGTCCGCGCGGTCTGCGGGACAACTGCGGGCCAACCGATGCGGGTTTGCGGGCCGCAAATAGACCGCAAAAAAATTCTTTTTTTCTCTGAAATCTCTCCGTTTTTCGGTAGATAGACTCGTAATAATGCTCACGTGAACAATTTCAAGACTTGAATATCGTCTTCTTTCGTTGGAGCTAGTGAAACGAAACCGACACTATTATTGTGAAAGCGAGATTCATGAAGTATTACTCTCAGTCCATATTTTAAAAAAAGATTTCAATCTTTGTTATTTTCCCGAAAAAATATTCTGCAATAACTCTTTCTAACGGATATGTATTTTTCTTAAAGAAAATGATTATAAAATCATTTGCTTTCGGGTTAGACATTTTCAGAATTTTATTTTCTATAACTGTTATTTTGAAAGTCGTTTTTTAATACTCTCTAATAAATTTATTTATGATAGTAATAATTTTAGCGTTTTAATTCATTATATAATCATGAAATAATTATAAAATGACTTTGTTAGCATTTGAATGAGATTAGACCGCGGGCCGACCCACGGAACCGCGTAAAACACGCGGGGCGGGGATGGGCACTAATTTTCGAACCGCCACCCGCCGCGGTCAGGCCCGCACGGACAGTAAAAATAACCGTCGCGGGTTGGGCTATTTGGACGCGGGCGGCCCAATTTGACATCACTACATATTGAGTTTGTCTTCTGCAGGACTGCACAACTTTTATCTCTTTTTTTCCTTTTCACTCTTCTCTTCATCTTGGTTGGCTCGAAAATTTCTCTGGATTTTTCTCTCTGACGTTGGCGACGACTCCAGAAAAAATAATGGGGAAAACTAGTTTAATTTTTCGGTAAAAACAATTAAATAAGAGGAGCTTTAGGCTCGGTTTAGAAAAAATCAGTTTAATCGAATTAAACCGGAATTAAAAATTAGGTTATTACAACAATCATAATTCATAGCTATGTCATGAGATAAAAAAAAAAAAAAAAAAAAAAAAAAAAAAAAAAAAAAAAAAACTAGAAGACAAAGGGGGAAAATGAAGCTAACGACGTAACATACATACATACATGTGATGGTTCTCTTAAAGATTTAACAATGTAACATACATACGTCGATTCTCTTATATATATGGTTAAGTGATTTATGGAAGTACACGACCAAATACAAATCTAAAAAGATCACCACTAAATAAATTAATGTTCTATTACTAATTTACTATAGACAGAACAACGTCAGCTAAATAAAAAAATTGTAGCTTTTCAAATAGTCTTTCTATTGGGCGACTTTTTCCATTTTTTGCTCAGTACTCTCTCTATCTAGAAGAGGCTTTCAAATAGCCTAGTAAATTAGAGCCCCTTTCCGTAAGAATTTTTTCTTTGGCGGCATCTTTGAAAACATGGAAAATTCCCATTTTTCCTTTATGAAAATCCCTCCTTATTTCCATATCCTCTTTTCAAATCAGCAACCAGTATCACAAGAGGTCTTTAGTTCCTTTTCTAAAGGTGTCACGAAAACTACTTTAAAAAAATAGAGCAATTACAATCAATTAAGAACCAAAACTCTTCCGAGCATAGCCGGTGTTACGTTACAGAGTTCCGGAACTGAAGTCACACAAAGTATAGGTCTCTTCTTATTGATCATGGAGGGAATGCTTAACCAAGCTTTAGAAGCGATGTCATTAGAAGAGGATTCTCCAATCGATATTCCGGTTGAAGAAGGATATAGTTCTGCGACAAGGAACAAAAAGAGTTTGATTGGTCGATTCCTAAACCTGGAAAATCAAAACATGAAGAGAATGCTCCACATTATGCCAGATATCGGGAAGATTTATGAAAGGGTCAGAGGTATTGCTCTATCTAAGGAGAGCTTTCAATTCATCTTTGAGCTCAAAACGGACTTTAAATCGGTAATGAAGCATGTTTTTGGACGTTTGATGATTGGGGTATGGTGCTTGATCGATGGCAAGAAACTCCTACTCCAAAATTCTTACACACTGCCCCAATATGGATTCGTATTCACAATATTCCGGTGAATCACCTCACAGAAAAAACAATCAAGGCTATTGTTGGTGTTATTGGCTATGTAAAATTGGTCGAGTTTAAAGAAGGCAAACAACATGTTCTAGCTTATGTTCGAGCTCTGGTCGAGATTGACTTAGAGCAGCCCTTCCGAGATTTCAAAACCATAAATTTACCCATAGGAGGGACAACACATGTAGAGATTGAATATGAGAGGGTTAGAAGGAAGTGCTTCCATTGCCTACGCTTGACGCACGAGAAAAAAAGTGTCCACTGTTGTCCAGAGACCAAGAGCAATGTCAGAATATGGATGGTAGACATAAACAAACAGAAGTGAGACCGAGTTATGTGAGACAACACCAAACAAATCTGACAGAGAAACTAATTTCGTTGATTGCTACATCTATTCCTCCTGGTTTTCAGCCGAATCCAGGCTTGGTGGATACCGTTGTGTTCGAGCAAATGAAAGTTTATATGAATTGTATGGACCCTGAGGAGAAGCGGTTAAGAGAGTATAAGATGAAGAAAGTTCTAGATGAACTTTCGAGAGACCTTATGGCACAAAGTTCATATCTACGTCTGGAAAGTCCTCCAGTGTTAACCTCGATGATGGATATGAATAAGAGTCCTACCTTTGAATTCAGAAGAATAGATAATGTGCTTGAGGAGGGTTTTACAGATGTGAACATGCAAAGAGAAGAAACGGGAGTACCCGGAAAAACCTTGTCAAGAGGGAATTCTTCTATGATAGTTCAGAAATCAATGCTTCATATATCTGATAGAGGCAACAGAGGTGACAGAGTGTGTAACCAAAATCCTGAGAGAAATGGGACTCCAAATGTTGTGCCTACGTTCAACCTTGGATGTAATACTTCGAGCTCAAGCTCCACGCATAACGGAAATGCAAAAAAGAAAGGGAAGAGTTCTACGTGGTCAATAAGAAACATCACTAAAGGCTTAACGACTTAGCCACTAGTTACCCCTGAGCATAACGTTGGAAAAAGTGACAGTGAGCTGCCATTAAAAAGAAAAACAAAGGAACAAGGGGAAGTTTCGTCAAAGCTTTCAAAACAGATTGACGGCTGGATGGTTTTCCTAAAACCATCCAATCCTCAACGATGACGCTAAGTTGGAACTATCAAGGTTTGAGAAGAGACTTGACAGTTTGACGCCTAGAGGAAATGTGGCGCAAACATTTTCCGGACTTTTAGTTTCTCCTAGAGACCAAAAACTCTAGTGAACATTTGTGCACGATACAAAGATCGTTATGCTATTACCATAAGTTCTTAATTGATCTAGTTGGTTTAAGCGGGGGCTTGGCCTTATTTTGGAAGAATTCACACCATGTGGAGATATTGTATGCTGATAACAGAGTGATTGATACAACAGTAGAGGAGAGACAACTTTGTTATTCTATGACTTTTGTCTACGGTGATCCCGTACGAAGCCTACGTAGAGTAGTGTGGGAAAAGATTGCGAATATGGGTTTGAACAGAGACAAGGCTTGGTTCTTAATTAGAGATTTTAATGAGTTGATGAAAGGGCTGAAGCCTCCTTCCAGGATTTCAGATCATTGGCTAGAGATTGTAGACTGAAGGAAGTGGTAAGTAGTGGAAACTGGTTTTCTTGGGCTGGAGCCAGCGAGATTATCGATTTGAATGGGCTTAAAGAGAAGGTTTAGATTTAATGTCGTTTGGATCGGGCTTTCAAAAATGTGGAATGGTTTAGACTTTTTCCTAGATCACAAGTTGAGTATCTCCCTCAATGGGGTTCTGATCCTAAACCGTTAATAGCAAGGAATCACGGTCACATTGATCAATACAGAGGAAGATTCAACTTTGATAAACGGTGGTGTAAGAAACCGGATATTGTGGAGGTTGCTCAAAGAGGGTGGAACATGAATCAAGGGAATGTTCTAAGGAAAATGTTAGATAGGATTATGGACTGTCGCAAGGAGTTGTCAAAGTGGAAATGAAGATCCAATCTTAACTCTAAATATCATATTCGACAATTACAACAGCGCCTTGAAGATGAATCTAACAAGTCCAACCATGCTTTATAACGTTGGCTAAGCTCAAAGTTGGCCTTACTAAAGCTATGCGTGAGGAGGAAGCTTACTGGAAACAAAAGAGCAAAGTGCAGTGACTCAAAGAAAGGGATAATAACACTAAATTTTTCCACGAAAAAGCCAAAACAAGGTAGATGCGCAATACAATTCGTTCCCTACTGGACGAGAATGGTTTGGAGAAGTTTAGTGAAGAAGAGAAAGGAGCTATAGCCATGGATTATTTCAAGAAGCTCTTCGAGTCTTCTAACCCAATATGTGCAGAAGAGCTTTTCCAAGACTTTCAGCCGAAAGTTACGTCAAAGATGAATACATAACTCACAAAAAGGGTTACGGATAGTGAAATCAAGAAGGCAGTTAAAGCTATCAAAAGTGATTCGGCTCCAGGGGCAGACGGTTTTCTGGGAAGCTTCTTCCAAAATTTTTGATATATCACGGGACAACAAGTAACGCAGGAAGTAAAAGATTTCTTCGAATCTGGTTTGTTACATGCGAACTGGAATTATACACAATTTTTTTTGTTGTCGAAAAAGCCTAATCTGAAAGCCATGACGGATCTACAACCTATTAGTCTATGTTCGACGTCGTATAAAATAGTTTCAAAGATCTTAAGTGCTCGGGGAAAGAGATTTTTACCAGATTTGGTATCTCCTACACAAGGTGTTTTTGTCTCAGGTCGGTTGATCTCTGATAACATCTTGATTGCTCATGAGATGGTGCACGTTCTAAGGACTAATATAAGTTGTATAGATGATTATATTGCGATAAAACGGATATGTCAAAGGCTTATGATCGGGTTGAATGGTCATTCTTAGAAGAGCTCTTTAAGAGGTTTGGGTTTGATAACAAGTGGATAACGTGGATAATGACTTGTGTAAGATTGGTGACCTATACGGTTTTGATGAATGGACAAACACATGGATATGTGAAGTTTCAGTGTGGTATTCGCCAAGGTGATCCGCTTTCCCCATTTCTATTCATATTATGCGCGGAGGCCTTGGTGCACGTAATGAATAGAGCTGAAGCACATGGGATGATATCTTGTGTGGGAACCGAAATTCTCACTGTCAATGATACGTGGTTCAAGGATTCTCTGTAGCCAAAGATCAACAGATCAAAATAGCGAATTAGCGAATTAGTGAATAAGGAATACGAAATTTATCTGCGAGATAAGATCAAACAAGACAGCGTGAGTAAAACGTATGAACGAGCAGCATGCGAGATTTAGGTTAATGATATTAGAATTATAAAACGAGACAAGTTAACAATGAAAATAGCTTAATACGAAACAAATNAACAATGAAAATAGATTAATACGAAACAGATTGCGAAGTGATATGAAATTAACGGTGAAAACGCAACAGGATTCGTAAAACAAAGTGAATACGAGAACGGATCTAAAGTATGCGAAAAGTGAAAAAGAAGAACGATTCGACAAACACAGTTAACAAAGAAGTCAAGGGATCTTATTCGAATTTCGTGA
>OVAN01010487.1:0-15714 GCA_900406275.1 Anastatica hierochuntica | reverse complement strand
CACATACTAAATGATGCTAAAAATGCGTTAAATTATGAACACATCAACTTCACGTCGCAATTGCTGCGTGGCCTCTTCAAAACCCACGAGTCCGCCAACGGAGCTTCCGCATGGCTCGTAGAGTCACAGAAGCTCCTCATTTTGACAAGGTCGGTCGAATGCCGCAAGAACTCCACCTCCGGCACGGGACCGACTTTGGAAAGCCTTAAGCTCTCAGGAGAAAAGATCGATGATAAGGCGTTATCAGAAACGTTAGCCATTTGAGTAAAAGGAGAGAGAGATGGAAATGGAGAAAAATTCTCAAACTTGTGAAGTTTTCTTCAAATGAATAAGTGAAGATTGTGGAAACAAACTTCACCTACTTATAGGAAAAGAGAATCACTATTCATCCTCAGACTTTTCAGCCATAAATCTCGTCAAACTTCTCGAGTACACCTTCAAGTTCATGAAAGCAGCACTGCGGTTCTCGCGAACTGGGGGGCTAACTGTTGGGGTCAACAACTATCCCGATGAAATCGACGCCCGAAAAGGACGACGGAAACGATGTTTTCTCCTTCGGACACGGGATTCGTAAGGATATCTTAAAGCTCCGAGATTCTCATCGTTCTGCCTGTCTCTTCCCAACCTTGCTTCAAAGCTTCAGAGATAGTCGATCACGGCCAGTCTCCGAATAAAGTCTATCCGTCCGCAAGAAACTAAAGCATCCAAGTGCTAAGGTTAGCATTGATGGCCCTCGGATAACTCTCACAAGGCCACATGATACGTCCTCCGAAGTGATACGAAACCACCAAAAGTGTTAGAGAACCGCGTCGCTTCTTTGAAATGTCTAAAACGCCGATTGACGCAGGACCTATGAACGAGTCTTAGAANTCGTTTCGAAGAAATGTCTAAACTCCGATTGACGCCAAACCTACGAACGAGTCTTGGAACCGATTCACGACTTAATTAGAGGTCGATCTAGACGTCGATAAGAACCGAGACCGGAGGTCCATCTTGGCACCAACTGGCGCCAAGACTAGGGCATGGTCTTGGCGCCAATTGGCGCCAGGACCGAGCTACATCCTTGACGCTAGTTGGCGCCAAGACAGAGCGTCTGTCTTGGCGCCAGTTAGCGCTGAGACGCGGATAACGTTCGNGCGCCAATTGGTGCCAGGACCAAGCCATGTCCTTGGCGCCAATCGGCGCCAGAACCAAGCCAAGTCCTTGANTCGTTGCGTCTCGATTGGAGTTTCCGTCAAACCGTCATGACAAGAGCCGCAAGGATTCGTGATTTCCGTGGATTTCGTATCAATTGTATAAAATGGTGATGGTTAATTTAAGCACCGGAAGAGTCTAAACTATACGATTGACCATATCAGTCCATGAAGCTGTTGCCGCTTATTCCTGCGAGAGAACGATTTTCCGCGATAAATCGTAAAAGTCACTTAGCCGCGAAACGGCCCGAAAGGGCCCAAACTGCGAAAACGGTCAACTTATGGTTTTCGGGCGAGAACCGGCCCACTTACAATGATGGTTCACTAGGATTTTGCGAAAATGTTAAGTCCTGAGAAGATAAGGAAGGATCTGGAGAAGATTTAGGAAAATCAGGGGAAAAGGAATATCCCCGCAAGAAGATAGGCACGAATCGGGACGGAAAAGGAAATCAAACCAGCCTGCGAGGATCTATATAAAGGACGCGAAGTCAAAGAGACACACACATTCATTATTTCACAGAGCTTTTCGTCATCACATAAACACTTAGAAAACTAGGGTTCTTATTTCGTTTTCGTTAGCGAGCTGCGTCTTAACTAGGTTACGAGTCTATGTTGTAGTTCTAGGTAATCGTCACCAACGGATCTTGCGGTCACGGCTTAACACCGGTTGCGCACGCTCCGATCACGAAATTCGAATAAGATCCCTTAACTTCTTTGTTAACTGTGTCTGTCGAATCGTTCTTCGTTCACGTTTTTCGCATACTTTAGATTCGATCTCGTATTCGATTTATATTCATTCACGTTAACTTGTTTCACGAATCCTGTTAATTTTTCACCGTTAATTCATATCGCTTCGCAATCTATTTCGCATTAATCCAATTTTGTTATCTAACTTACTCACGATTTTTGTCTTATTGTCTTCGCAGTTTAGTTTCGTATTTTCTTCTTCATTAATTCGCTAACTCGCTACTTGATCTGTTGATCTTTGGCTACAGAGAATCCGTGAACCACGTATCATTGACAATGAGAATTTTGGTTCCCACATGAACCATCCTTAAAATGAGAATGGCCACTCGGATTGGTTAAGGGTGGTAAAAAGGGATAAGACCAATCGAGCGTCAATGTGTTTTCCATGGTTCACGTTTTTCAAGCCCATAAGCAAAGTTAATTCTGAAGCTTATTATCGTTCAAGTTCAATAGGGTAGAATTCATATCATGCAAGATCCAATCTAGATGCAAACAATTAAGCCGAGAGTTCCAAGCATGTATTTTCAAATTTTTTCGGTTCAGCTCATGCTATTTGATACTACTAGCAAGGATTTCAATTTAACTCTTAAGCTAGCCCAATTACGCGATACTTCAATCATTGTCCTCATGCATATGCAAATGCATCTTACATGCTCCTATGACTCGATCCTAATGACATGAATATGAGAAATGCAACTATATGCTTCTTTTTAAAAATCTTTCAAATTTTTCGATTTTTTTTGGTGTTTTCTATGCCATATTTATTAACAGTGCAATCTTAGACTATATGGGAGCCAAAGAAATGGAAAACAAGACAAAACAACTAAAACGATGATTAATTACCCTTCTCCTCCCCCGGACTTACTCATCACCATCCCGGTGAACGAATAGAATTCGACGAAGGAGACCAAACCACAAATCAAAAGAGAAAATAAAAGGAAAAATGGTATTTACAATTGAAGAAAAGGTACCTTGAATCACCATTCGGAGGGGTTATAAGCTTGTGGCTTCAGGACTTTGAAGTAGAACTTCTTTGGGAGGCGGAATCGGATACCATCATTAGTCTCCGTGTGGGTGAATCGGCTATTGGGTAGGAAGCAACAAAGAGGTGTACCGTCGTCGCTTGTAAAAGCATACATGAGTGAGTGCTCGTTGTAACGACCCATCAATGTCCTTATCCTATATAGATATGCCTCATCCATGTATAGTCTCTCCGTAAGCTCTTCGTAGAAGTTGAAGTTCATTGATGCATAGCGGAAGAGCGGAGTGAGCATTCCACCGATGTGTATCCCATTTTGTCCATATCGATCAACGTTTGTTCGAATGCTCATGAGGTGCAATATGAAGGTGGACCCTTGGCATAACTCAAAACCGGAGAATGAAATGGTTCTACCGACATGGTCATGAAGTTTATATCCTATTGCCTAATAAAGAATTCCTAATTCTATCAGAGTTGACCACCCGGGGTGTGCTCTTGCAAAAATTGTGTTACCAAGTAGCCTCATGGCATTGCGGATTGTGGGATTCTTGATTTTAGACATTTTTGCGATTAGGAGATTGTAGTCTTCATCGGTGGCAACGTTCCTCCAAAGCAATGATAATTGGTTGAATTCCTGAGGCACGCTCAATGTTCCCATTATTTGAAAACCATACATTTTACAAAACTGGTTGAATGTGAGAGAATACCGGTTTGGTCCAATTCGGAAGTAAATTCTCCCACTTTCCCCTTCTTCTTCTTCTTCATAGGTCACGGTAGCAAGGAATTGTCGGTCTAGCTCTGGGTACGTTGCTTCATCCATTGTCAAAAGAATTCGGACGCTCATCTTATCTAGTAAGCCGTCAACTTGCTCATAAATCCCCATCCTTCACATTACTTCTTCATCCGCAAATCTTGTGGGGTGTAAGTCAAGGTTGCGAAGCTTGGTTAGATGCCCTATCTCATCACTTGTCCATCCCAACAATGCGGTTTTCTCAATTCTCTTTCCTCTCCTTGAGGAACTTGCTTGTCCCCAATGTGCTTGGTAAGAGGTGTAGCTTCCTTTAGTTTGCCCATAGTTTGCCATTGTACCTTAGAAAGATCCAAAACTATGTGAGTCTAAATATGTAAGTAGGATGATGGTTCTAGATAATTGTGTACAAAGAGCATAGCTCATCAATTTTCCAAAAAGCATTAACCATTTCCACCATCAAGATTGACTCAACCCATTTTTTATAGTACCAAAGAATGATATTTTAAATTTGAAAATTCAAAAGTTTAGGTTCTACCATGGAACAACTCAAAATTAACCTCGTAACAAGTTCCAAACAAAGCATTGAATCCTTAAACACCGATTGCAACCACAATCTCTAAGTTTCCCTAAATTTTATTTTTCTCAAAATCTCCAAGAACCCTAACTTTGAAATCCAAAATCTCAGCAATCTTAACACAATCTATGAAGTTATGGTTAAAAGAATCATTTACCCAAGCACAAAAGATATCAACAATAAAAGTTACAAGCTTGGAATGACCAAAATCTAAAGAATCTATAGATTGAGTTAGAGAGAGAGTTATTAGAGATTACCTTTGTTCTTGAGAGAGATTTAATGTAGGATGAAACTAAAGCATGAATTAAGCAAAAAGAGATGAAGTTTTGAATTCAAAAGGAGAAAATTCAAAGATTTTGGCTTTGGAAGGAGAGAGGAGTGGAAAGTTTTATGTCTTCTTCACTCAATTTCGTGCAAATGAGGAGAGAGAGAGGAGTGAAGGGGGGTTTTAGAAGGAGAAAAAGTGGTTTTTGGATACTTACCTGGCGGCTGGCGGCTGGCGGTCTGCGTAGGCGGTGCAGACCGCCATCTAGAAGTGCCTTGACCGCCGAGACTATTCTGCGAAGGGCTGGCGGTCTGGGATGGCGGTGCAGATCGCCATCCAGTGATGCCTTAACAGCCGGGCTTTTTCCAAACATGTTTCGCTCCCAAAGTTTGCTCTAAAACACCTATATCCACAAAAATAAACCCAAACAAAGGTTACTTAAGGACTAGATAATTTAAAATATGTACAAGGATACCATGGGATTGCCTCCCAAGTGCGCTTGTTTAACGTCACTAAGCTTGATGATGCCTCCTTCCTTGATCAGTGGATGTTGGAAGGAGCATCTCCGGTGCTCTTGTCTTCCTTGTTGAACATCTCAAGATCGATCTCCCTGCAAGCCATTTCCATCTTCTACTTTAAGCCCTTGTCCAAGACCCATTGAGGAAGTTTTGTTCTTGCCCTCGAGAATAGCTTCGGCATTCCCTTACACTTCACCTTGTATTCCACCACACCGCCTTCAATGTTCATAGGAATTAGTCGCAAGGAAGGCGCTATCTTCTTTTTCTTCGAATCAAACCTTGGGACTTCATTTGGGCACCCCTCGTCATCATCATACCCTAATAGCTTCTTGAAATCCTCGAACAAGTCGAATTCTTCCGGTGGCTCATGATCCTTTGTCGCTTCTCGAACAAACAAACTATCACTTAGATCAAGGATTTCTTCTTCTATTCCTCCAACCTCTTGAAAGTCCCGCAAAGTTAACATACCACAAATCTCATCCCTAGCGCTAATAATCTTGTAAGACACTTCAGGGTCAATGTTTGGAAGAACGAATTTCTTACTCTTAAAGTCAATCTTTGCTCCAACGGTTTCAAGAAACTGTGTTCCTAGTAGCATAGAGAACTTACCTGCACCCGATATCTGAACAACAACAAAATCCGTAGGGACTATGCAATTCCCAACCTTAAAAGGGTAGTTTTCGAGTTTCCCAATGGGCTTCTTGACGGATGAGTCTCCCAAAGCTATTGGAAAAGTGGGTGTGAAGTTTTGAACTAGACTTTATGTTTGTTTTAAGTTCTTTTGTTCTTGCTTTGTAAACCGAATGTGTTTGAAGATGCTTGATGTTTCTTGTGAGATTAAAAGCTACTAAAGAACACCATCAAATTGTTTACCCGGATTTCGCGGATCTACATCTCCGGGGAGTGAACAAAACACTCATGCTTCCACTAGATCAATACCGAGAACAATCAACAGGTATTACAAGTGTTTCTTCCAAGAAAAGATACTAATCCAATCTACCTTTCTTTGTAGATGGATGATGAATTGGCTTAACCAATTGAAGCTGAGTAAGCTACGTACTCTAAGAGATGGCCACGACTCATGACCTCCTTGTAACAAAGGTTATGGCCGTCGCAAAGGCAAGAGCACCAGAGCTAGTTCGAGCTCTAACCGGAAGAGAAAGTGATCTCCGATCACTAAACCACCGTGAACCTCTCTCTCTCTCTCTCTCCCTCAACTCTTCTCCTTCTGAACTCTCTCTCTCTCTCTCGACTCTGTATCTCTCTCTGTTTTCTTGTTGTTGTTGTTCTGTTGAAGAGAAGAAACAAAGTTAGTTAGAATCTGTTTATAACAGATTCTCCTCTTCTTCCAAAACGTTACCGTTTTCGTCAAGGGTTTTGAGCGAACTGGGCCTCGCCTTTGGTCCAGAGACATTTCGATGATCCCATTAACTTTTAGAAGAAAAACGACAACTCTTCAATTCTTCACCTTGTCGTTTTGTCTTAGCCTTCGTCATAAACAAAACATCTCTCTTTCTCTTAGACGAAAACCCTAAACACCGTCTCTCTCTTTCTTCTCTCTTCTTCCTGATCTATCTCTAAGATCTGCTCAGTCTCCCTATTCAGCTTCCTCGCTGATCATGACTGACAAAGCCTCTTCATCGAAAACAGCGAAGCAACTCGGTAAGCTTCTCTCGTCTCTTCGACTTTTGCTTTCAAAAAATGAAACCTTTCGATTTCATATCCTTATCTCTTGCATGTCTCTCTAACCCGTTTCTCTTTGACTTTCACTCTCTGTTTCAGCTAAAGAGAAGCTCCAAGCAGACATGGCGATCTGGGATACCGAGTTCATCTGTGTCAGGTATCTCCTTCACTCCCTCTTAGCTAGATCTATAGGTTTAGGTAGCATAGCGAACGAAAACACAAACCCTTAAGCTGATTCCTTCAGAAAACTAACCTGTTCTCTGAAAATTTTAAACACCTTTTGCGAGATACCTAATCGGCAGAAGTATCTCACTTTTGTGTGAGATCGGCTCACAAGGTAACCCCCAGCGTTATGAGGCACTTCTCGAAGCCTTGACCAGGTAACACTTTAGTTAGGAAATCTGCTGCATTAGAACTTGTATGAATCTTTAGTAATTCAACTGAACCTTCTTCAACCTTGTCTCGAATGTAATGATATTTGTTCTATATATGCTTTGTTCTATAATGGAACACTGAGTTCCTGGCCAAGCATATAGCACTCTGAGAGTCACAGAACATTCTAAAACACTTAAAAGACTCTTAATTACCCATCAATTCACCAGAAATATATGATAACCAAGTTCCCTCTTTGGCTGCTTCTGTAAGAGCCATATACTCAGCCTCTGTGGTTGAGAAAGCATCCACATGCTGAAGAGTTGATCTCCAACTCACAATATTCCCATCAACCTGAAAAACATACCCTGTAACTGATCTCCTTCTGTCTAAATCTGTAGCATAATCTGAGTCTAAATAACCCACAATTTCAAACTTCTCCTGTTTAGAAAATGTCAAACTCAATTCTGATGAACCAACCAAATATCTCTGAACCCACTTAACAACTTCCCAATGAGTTCTTCCAGGCTTAGCCATGAATCTGCTGATCAGGCAGACAACATATCCTAAGTCTGGTTTAGAACCAATCATGGCATACACTAGACTACCAACTGCACTTGCATATGGTACTTTATCCATGTATTAAGATTAGTTCCTCCTCTATTAAACTTCTCAATTTAAATTGGGAATTTGTGGGAGTGATCACTGGCCTTGCATCCTGCTTATTAAAAGACTTTAAAATAAGTTTAATATGCTTAGCCTGTGACAACTTCAGAATCCCTTTCGTCCTATCTCTGATGATATCCATGTCCAAAATTCTAGAAGCAGGACCTAGGTCCTTCATCTCAAACACTTCCATTAAGCTTCCCTTTAATTTCTATATTTGACTAGAATCCTTAGAAGCAATCAGCATGTCATCCACATTGATTAGCAAGTGGACTCTGTCTCTAACTCCTTTACCTCTGAAATACACACAAGGATCATACTGACTCCTTGTATATTTCTGGCCCTTCATAAACTCATCAAACCTCTGGTTCTACTGTCTAGGGGACTGTTTCAAACCATAGAGTGACTTTTTTTAGCAAACAGACCATAAACTCTTTACCCTTTTCTTCAGATGCTTCTGGTTGTGCCAAGTAGATTTCCTCATCCAAAGGTCCATGTAGAAACGTTGTCTTTACATCAAGCTGCTCTAACTCCATGTCAAAGCTAACCACCAGTGATAGCATTACTCTGATAGAAACATGCTTCACAACTGGTGAGAAAATCTCATTATAATCCACACCCTCCACCTGAGTGAATCCCTTTGCAACTAGTCTAGCTTTGAACCTTGGTGGTTCTACCCCTGGAATTCCTTCCTTGTATTTGAAAATCCATTTACAACGAACCAGTTTCTTACCCTTAGGCTTAGGAACCAAATTCCAAGTTCCATTCTTTTTCACTGAATCAATCTTTTCCTTCATAGCCTGTTTCCACTCTTTCCAATACTTGCTTCTCTTATCTTCTTGTACCGTCTTAGGCTCATCCATGTCTAAGCTCTAAGAACATGATAGAGCATAGGCTACAAATTCTCCACTTTCAAACATAGAAGGTGGTCTTCTAATCCTTCTACTTCTGTCTCTAGCTAACATGTAGTTATCTAGATCCTTAAGCTCTTCCCCTGGTTCCTTAGGTTCCTCTTGAGATTCAGATTCATCTGAACCAGAATCATCTGATTTTGAAGAGTCTTCTTCTTGAGAGGCTCCACCTGAACTAGAACTTACTCCACCTGATCTTGATACAGTAAGACCCTGAATCAAGTCTGTACAGAAGGAAACTTTCTTCCTCCTTTTTCCTGTTGATTCCTTCTTTTGTACACAGTCTTTGAATACTTGGTCTTCATGGAAAACAACATTCCTGCTTATAGTACACTTCCCATATTCTGGTACCCAAACTCTATAGCCTTTAGTACCCTGAGGATACCCCATGAAGAAACCCTTCACCGCTCTTGAGCTCACCTTATCCTGAATAACATAAACATAAGCCACACTTCCAAATATTCTTAAGTGTTCATAGCTCACCTTTGAGCCAGTCCATAGCTCCTCTGGTATCTTGAACTCTATAGTAGTGGATGGAGACCTATTAACCACATATACTGCTGTAGATGCAGCCTCAGCCCAAAACTGTTTTGAAAAACCTGTTTCATCCAATATACATCTAACCTTGTTCATAATAGTCATGTTCATCCTTTCGGAAACCCCATTCTGTTGTGGAGTATAGGTTATGTGTCTCTTTATCCCTGAGACCTTACAAAGATCATCAAACTGCTTATTACAGAACTCAAGACCATTGTCTCTTCTTAAGAATTTGATTTTCTTCCCTGTTTGAGTCTCAAGCAACTGCTTCCATTCTTGAAAACTCTGGAATGCTTCATCTTTAGTTCTTAGGAAATAAATCCAGACCTTCCTTTAGTAATCATCAATGAAAGTCACAAAGTATCTGCAACCAGCTAAACTTTCATCCATCCTTGGTGACCCCCATAAGTCAGAATGAACATATTCCAGAATTTCCTTAGAGTTGTGCTTAGCCTTAGGAAAACTCTGTTTCTGAGACTTTCCTAAAACACACTCCTCACAGAACTTTAGTACCCCAACTTGCTTTGAATCTAGATACCCAGCTTTTACCAGAAGGTTCATATACTTTAAGCTCATATGACCCAGTCTCGTATGCCATCTCATTGTGTTATCACATTCGTGTTTTGCAACTGAGACACTTCCCTTAGCAATTGTACCATCTAAGTAGTACAAACCATCCTTATATTTCCCTGAGAAAACCTTCTTTCCCTCTTTGTAGAATGTAACTACAAAGTCTCCACCAGTATATGTGCATCCATTTTTTTTCTAATTGCCCATAAGATATAAGATTCCTGCCCATTGTAGGCATATATCTTACATCAGTAAGTATCACCTCTGAGCTATCAGGATTCACAATCCTGAGCTTCCCAATACCCTTCACTTCACTGTAGGTATTGTTGCCCATGAGTACCTTTCCACCTTCAAGCTCCTGAAACTCAAACATAGATTCTTTATCTAGTGTGATATGAAAAGTACAACCTGAATCCATCACCCACTCATCCCTAGTATCACATAGGTTGGCTGTAAGGATCATAGGGAGTTCCTTAGCCACATTTGCAGACTCTGATCTTTCTTTCATTTCAGGACAATCCCTCTTATAGTGACCCTCTTTACCACAGACCCAACATTCTCTAGTCTTTCCTTTTCCCCTTTGTTTAGACTTAGACCTTTTATCCTTCCTCTTAGATCTTCCTTTATCTTTATCATTAGATTTCTTCTCTAGTCTTCCTCGTGTGACTACCAGTCCTTCACCTAAGGAACCTGATCTTCCAAGCAAGCCTTTTTCCTTTAGCTCCACTTCTTTAGGATAGGCTGATGTAGTAACATCATTAACAGTCAAATTCTGTTTAGCATTTCCATATTTCAGAGTATGAACCAAAGGATCAAATGCCTTTGGCAAGCGAGACAGGATTTGTATAGCTTGGTCTTCATCACTAATGCAAATATCCAGACTTGACAAATCATCTACTAACCTAAGAAACACATCAAGATTCTCTTCTATACTTTTATGTTCCTCCATTCTGAAACTTGCAAACCTTTGTTTCAAATAGATCTGGTTAGGTAGAGTTTTGTCTTGATAATCTCTTTCCAATGCCTTCCACACTCCAAGAGCAGTTGTCTGCTTCATAACCTTTCTTAATACCAGATTGGTTAAACATGAACATATAAGATTCTTTGCTCTTATATCCTTCTCTTTCTTGAGAGGATCAACAGGTGTGATCTTAGGCTTTTCCTTAGGATATTCTTCTATAGCTTTTCCCTTAGTACTCTCGGGAACCTCTTCTTCTATCAAGGCAGACTCTAATCCTTGGATTTCCAATTGCATTAGCATCTTGTACTTCCACATACCAAAGTCTCCCTTCCCATGAAACTTCTCCATCTCAAATTTACCTTGAGTTGGTTCCAACATCTTACCAGATTCTACAAGAAAAATCCGAGAACTTCTTTACTGAAAGTACCACCTCACAGACATGACTGTTCCCTCACACTACCTTCTGTGATGAACCTGGAATGCTCTGATACCACTTGTGAATTTTTGAACTAGACTTTATGTTTGTTTTAAGTTCTTTTGTTCTTGCTTTGTAAACTGAATGTGTTTGATGATGCTTGATGTTTCTTGTTAGATTAAAAGCTACTAAAGAACACCATCAGATTGTTTACCCGGAGTTCTTGGATCTACATCTCCGGGAAGTGAACAAAATACTCATGCTTCCACTAGATCAATACCGAGAACAATCCACAGGTATTACAAGTGTTTCTTCCAAGAAAAGATACTAATCCAATCTACCTTTCTTTGTAGATCGATGATGAATTGGCTTAACCAATTGAAGCTGAGTAAGCTACGTACTCTAAGAGATGGCCGTGACTCAGGACCTCCTTGTAACAAAGGTTATGGCCGTCGCAAAAGCAAGAGCACCGAAGCTTGTTCAAGCTCTAACCGGAAGTGAAAGTGATCTCCGATCACTAAACTACCGTGAACCTCTCTCTCTCTCCCTAAGCTCTTCTCCTTCTGAACTCTCTCTCTCTCTTGAATCTGTATCTCTCTTTGTTTTATTGTTATTGTTGTTGTTCTGTTGAAGAGAAGAAACAAAGTTAGTTAGAATCTGTTTATTACAGATTGTCCTCTTCTTCCTAAACGTTACCATTTTCGTCATGGGTTTTGAGCAAACTGGGCCTCGCCTGTGGCCCAGAGACATTTCGATGATCCATTAACTTTTAGACCAAAAACGAAAACTCTTCAGTGGGCTTGATTGCCTCTTTAATCCTGGATTTGATGATCATGTCGGATGAAATCACATTGACACTTGCTCCCGTGTCCACTAGAGCTTCTTCCTTAAATACCTCTTCCAACAAGCAAGGTACCGCAAACTTGTCGGGTTTCACAACTTTCTTGAGGACTCTTTTCTCGGGTAGAGGGGATAGCACACCATGCTTTCTAGCTAGCACTTCAAGGCTCTTCTTTTTAAGCTCATACTCCTCTATTCTAGACTTGAGCTTAGGATTTCTTGTAGCTAGTTCTCTTAACCCGGATGACACGACATCCACCTTGTGTACCAGAAGATCGAATTATTCCTTGAGTTTTTTCTTAATGAATCGTTGGGGGTAGGGAAGAATCGACTTGTAAAGTTCCCCATCCTTGTGAAACTCTACTACACGCTTCTTTTCCTTAGTTGTGGCCTCATCACCAAAAGCTTCATTGACTTCTCTTTTTGGCTTGCTCAAAGACCCATTCACAAGTGTGGTTTTCTCTTTCTTTGAATTAGATTGGACAACGACTATTATTTCATCAACACATTCAACCTCAACCTCTTGGGATAGCACATCATCTTCTTGATAACGGATATTTCCATCATTATCAACCTTACTTTGATGATGCAATGTGGCATTGTCAAAGACCATATTGCAAAAGTCCTTTGGATTTGCTTCGGGCTTACCTGGTAGGACTCTTTTACCATTGTTTTTGGAAGAACTAGCAATTTGTGCCACTTGGTTGTCTAGAGTTTTCATATGAGTGGCTAGATTCTTAACCTTCTTGTTTAGGTCACACCAAACTCAATCAATCTTTTGAATCAAATCGGCCATCCTCTTGTTAAAATCAAAAGCGGCTTTGTTTTGCCCTTCCAAAACTTGCTTAAAGAGGGTTGTGTTCTCGTCCTCCCTAGGGGGTTTAGTAGATGAATTTCCCGAGTTGGAGAGAAACTTGAAAGGTCCTTTTGGTGGGAGGTCGCTTGGACCTTGTCCTTGTGGCCTATCCTTTTACATCAGGTAGCTTTGATCCGATGGGTTAGCAACATCTTGATTCCGGTAGGAAAGATTGGTGTTCCAATATTTAAACAGAGGGTTGTAAAGCTTTGAATAGTATCCCCCTTGAATGTAGCAAAGATCTTCTTGGTTCAGAATTTCTTGGTATTTACTATCTCCCTTACCTTCTTCTATGTGTTCATCTACATTCATGGATCTTTGGTTCATCTTGGTAAGCCTATCAATCTTCACATTTAACTCTTGCAACCGAGAATCATCTGTATAGCTTCCATCCTTGTCGGGACCATAGCTTTGGTCTCTTTGAGCCAAGTTCTCAATGAGATCTTCTCCTTCCTCAACGTTTAAGTTGGCAAAGCTCCCTTTGCTTTTCGTGTCAAGCAAATTCCGATATTTCTCCAAACAACCTCTATGGAAAATACCTAGCAAAGCATCCTTAGCTACACCATGATGAGGGCAAGACCGGATATAAGATTTCAAACGTTCTCAAGCTTCATGAAACGACTCATTATACCCTTGTTTGAATCTTGTTATGTCATTCCAAATTTTCGCGGTCTTTTGCTTTGAAAAGAACCTCGTCATGAACTCCTTTTCAACTTGAGCCCATGTAGACACTTGATCCGTGGAGATATTCTTTTCCCATTGTGCGGCTACATCTCCTAGCGAGAAGGGAAATAGTATCATCTTGATAGCTTCCTCGCTCACACCATTAATCTTTTTAGTCCGAACAAGTCTTTCAAACTCATTGAGATGGTCGAGAGGGTTCTCCAATGGTCTCCCATATAACTTGTTGTTTTGGATCATACTTATGAGACTATGCTTAATCTCGAAGTTGTTGGGCACTACAGCGGGTGGGTGAATACCGGTCCTTATTCTCCTTTTGTGGGGCTTATCATAGGCACCTATTCTTTGTTCCCTAGGACGCCCTTGGACTTGCAACCCAACTTTTCGAGCTTCACTACAAGAAATCAGATATTTAGAGACGAAAAAACTGGTTGTCGCTATTTCGTCGCTAAAGTAGAGAGTAATTTGCGACGAATTAGCGACATTTTTACCAGTTGTTTCTAATTCGTCGCTAATTTACGACGTACAAAAATAGTCTCTATTTTGTCGCAAAATAGGGACAATTTAGCGACGAAACATATTTTCCTCGCAAATTAGAGACGTTTTAGCGAGGAACTGGTATTTCCTCACAATTTAGAGACGAATTAGCGACTGAAAATCATTTGCCTCTATTTAGACGGAAATTCGTCTCTATTTTTGCTACAGAATTGAGACCATACATAAAATCGTAAACACTAAATCCCAAAAACTAAATCTCAAATTAAAATCTCTACATTCTTAAAGTCCATTATGTGGACCATTTATCGTTAAACATATAACCGATATCGGAAACACAAACCCGTAAATGGAAAAAAATTCACAGATTTAGAGACGAATTAGAGAGGAATCGTCTCTAATCTGTCTCTAAATTTAGTGATAAACCCTAAACCCTAAAACACTAAAACACTAAATCTTAAAAATTTCCAAGATTTAGAGACAAATCAGAGAGGAATCGTCTCTAATCCGTCGCTAAATTTAGTGATATTTCCACGATTAGAGGCGAATTAGAGAGGAATCGTCTCTAATCCGTCTCTAAATTTAGTGATAAGTCCTAAACCCTAAACCCTAAACCCTAAAATCTAAACCCAAAACCATAAACAATAAACACTAAATCCTAAACACTAAATCCTAAAAACTAAATCCAAAACACTAAATCCAAAACAATAAATCCAAAACACTAAACACTNAAACACTAAACACTAAATCCAAAAGATTAAATCTAAAATACTAAATCTTAAACACTAAATCCAAAAAACTAAATCTCAAATTTAAATCTCTACATTCTTACAGTCCATTATGTGGACCATTTATCATTAAACATATAACCGATATCAGAAACACAAACCCGTAAATGGAAAAAAAATTCCCAGATTTAGAGACGAATTAGAGAGGAATCGTCTCTAATATGTCTCTAAATCTAGGGATAAACCCTAAACCCTAAAACACTAAATCTTAAAAATTTCCAAGATTTAGAGACGAATCAGAGAGGAATAGTCTCTAATCCGTCGCTAAATTTAGTGATATTTCCACGATTAGAGGCGAATTAGAGAGGAATCATCTCTAATCCGTCTCTAAATTTAGTGATAAGTCCTAAACCCTAAACCCTAAACCCTAAAATCTAAACCCAAAACCATAAACAATAAACACTAAATCCTAAACACTAAATCCTAAAAACTAAATCCAAAACACTAAATCCAAAACAATAAATCCAAAACACTAAACACTAAATCCAAAAGATTAAATCTAAAATACTAAATCTTAAACACTAAATCCAAAAAACTAAATCTCAAATTTAAATCTCTACATTCTTACAGTCCATTATGTGGACCATTTATCATTAAACATATAACCGATATCAGAAACACAAACCCGTAAATGGAAAAAAAATTCCCAGATTTAGAGACGAATTAGAGAGGAATCGTCTCTAATATGTCTCTAAATCTAGGGATAAACCCTAAACCCTAAAACACTAAATCTTAAAAATTTCCAAGATTTAGAGACGAATCAGANGTCTCTAATCCGTCGCTAAATTTAGTGATATTTCCACGATTAGAGGCGAATTAGAGAGGAATCATCTCTAATCCGTCTCTAAATTTAGTGATAAGCCCTAAACCCTAAACCCTAAAACCTAAACCCAAAACCATAAACAATAAACA
>OVAN01010486.1:0-15604 GCA_900406275.1 Anastatica hierochuntica | reverse complement strand
TTGTTTTTCATTCAATAAATTATGTCTTCTTCAATTTCATCTTGTGTTGTTCTATTTGCCATGAGTGAGTAGTTTTCTAGTTGGGTTTAGGCTTTCTCAAAAGGGGATTTCATGATTAAGTGATTGTTATGTTGTTAGATTGGGGAATTAACTTTTAATCTTCGCTTATCTCTGTGCTCAATGCTGAAATTGGATTCGCGACCTAGTTTCTGAATCTAGGATATTTAATACACCAAAAGTGATTCCTTGAATTCCTGAACCTGTGATTAAGCGAGCAAAGTGTCTTTAACCAACGACAGTTGATGTTACTGCGCTTTGTGAGCAAATCAATCTTGCTTAGAATGCATGCTAAGGATTTGAAACTCAATGAGAGTTAGTTTCTAGGATCCTTTAGCATAGATAGTTAGCGCTACGACAGTAGGTTAATTATAATTTTGTGAATTGAGCTAAGATGGTTCTTAAAGGTTTCTNTTCTCCATTAACAAATCTGTAATCCTGATGAAATGATTTCCCTGAGAACACCCTGGCCTAGCGTTTTTCTCTGATCGTTTTACATCTCGTACTTGTTTTCTTCCTTTGATTTCGTTATTGCATCCTTTTACCAAACTTTCTTTTCCGCCTTAACCCGTATTTGATCTGAATATTCTTCGTTCGACATTGGTCCTTGTGTATTCGATACCCGAACCACTACAACGTGCTTAACTGTACGCTTGCAGTGATTTCTTGGGTGAAAACCTGAGCCATCATCTGGTACATTTCAGATGGATGTACCCTTTTGAGCGATATATGAAATACTTGAAAGGAAAAGCGAAAAACCTAAATAGAGTCGAGGGCTCGATCGTCGCTTGAAAAACAGACATCGGCGATACAACGTACTTACATGTCGCTCATTTCAGGTCAACAATGGATATAGCAATGTTCCTTCCCCTTTTGGTTCCCCAAACTCGTACAAGGTCCAATTGCACAGATAGTCATTGCACCGATATACTTCACCCGCGGTTATACATTTCAAACCTATCAACACGGTTCCCGTAGGTCATATGCAAATTACGGCATTTATATACGGGGGGAATCAGACTTCTACGGCGTGATTAATTAGATTCTACAAGTTAGTTACCCCGGAGTGGTGAATTTGTGATGTGTGTTGTTCAGGTGCGACTGGTATGATCCAAATGTCGGCCGAGGAGTTCGAGTGGACAATTTGGGGTTTAAAGACGTAAATGCAAACAGAAAGTATAAAAAAAATCGAACCGTTTGTTCTCTCTTCGCAAGCAGAGCAAGTGACATTCGTCTCATATCCACGAATAAGAGAACGACGGGAGCAATGACTTTCTACGATCCATGTGAGTCCAAGGGGTCGTATAATTGGAGTTGAAGACGAAATTGTGTTACAAGAAGATAGAACATGAGAAGAGATGGCTAATCCGATTGAATCAACCGAAGATGTCATACATGTTGGCCCATCATGTCGAGATCTGGAGGATGTACAGTCAAGCGACAACGAGGACAATATCGTTGAATCCGACGATGACGAAGACAAAAATGAGGAAAAAGAGTGGGATGACGATGAAAACAATTCCGTTTATGTTTCTGATGCTTCTGATGATGATTGATGTTGTATATTTATGTTGGCAAACTTAATGACAATTTCATGTGTTATTTTTCTCCAAAGACATTTATGTCTTTGTTTATCTTCAAATCAATTTTATAGTTATATTTTTAAGTATTTTAAATTAAATCATGTTGTAGAAAGATGATAATGACTTATACGATGAATAATTAAAAAAAATCGCATCCAAAAATTATAAGTAACTTGGACTCTTATAAGAGAAGGAGAAATTTAAAATTTAACCAACATTTGCGAGGAAAATTCGAGGATTTCTCACAATCTCGTCGCAATTTTGTGAGGAATGTGCGAGGAATCCTCGCAAATTCCTCGCAAATCTTTACCCTAAACCCCTAAACTCTAAACCCTAAATCATAAAAACTAATAAGAATCACGTTGTTAGCTAAAGTATTATGTTACAAGTCACACAATAACAAGAAATGCATAAAATAAAAACTTATGTGTTGGCGAAGTATATACAAATACGATAGTTTAGCTTATAATGTGCCTCTCGACTTTAACTTTATAAAGAATTCATACAAACCTTCATCATTTCTTTAAACATGTGATGATATTATCGATTATTTGAATTTAAGATCGTCAATGATTAGCGTAATAGTTATTCACACTATCGCACTTCCAAAAACTATGAAACCCTAAACTCTAAACCATTTAAAAATGATTTAAATTTTTTTTAAAATTTGCGAGGAATTTGCTAGGAATCCTCGCAAATTCCTTGCAAGTTTTGGACGGTTCTTCATTAAATATTGTCGATTCCTCGAAAATTTCCAAAAAATTGCGAGGAATTTGCGAGGATTCCTCGCAAATTCCTCGCAATTTTGAGCGCCAAACGAAAAAAGAAGCGGAAGCCAAAAATTGCAACAGAATTGCGAGAATTTTGCGAGAACACAAAATCCTAAATTTATGGTACCTTCCTTTCTCCTTTCTCATTCGATCAAATATCTCTCTCTCTCTCTCTCTCTCTCAAAATCCTCTCTCTCTCTCCATATCCAAACCTTTGGGCAATTAAACAATGTAAGTTGTTTAAATTACATGTAATTGTTAGTTTTAGGATATTTAAGTTTTAGAAATAGTAAATTTAGGTAGTATATATAGGATTTCATAATTTATTTAAAATATGTATGTTGGAAAGATTTTAAATTTTAATTAATATCAAACTTTAATTTTTTCAATAACTCATTTGAATTAATATTATACTCAAAATTTAATTAATAAATCATTCTAATTAATATTAAACTCAAAANTTAATATTAAACTCACATAATTAATTAATAAATATTTTTTTATTAATATTCAACTTAAAATTTTATTAATAAATATTTTAAATTAATATTAAACTAAAAAATATAATAAATAATTTCAATAAATATTAAACCTAAATTTTAAAATTATGTTCTGCAGATGGACTCCCTCGGATCGTACGGCGATTTTCTTCAGTATTCCGCTAGGTCTGCACCGGGCGCTTCCAGTTCCGGAGGCGTTCCGGACTCATTCCCATCGCATAGTAGCCCCTTTTGCTCTGGCCACGGCGGCCCCGACACCACGCCCGCCGGGGATGACGCTGGAAGATCTTCTTCGTAGTCCAGCTCGGACATCTTTATCCCTTATTCACCCCGAGCGACCGGCAGGGACACTATTGTTCGACGAAGACAGGAAGGTTGCGTAGAAGATCACGAAGATCTTCATGCGCCACTATTCGGGCCCCTACACGAGCATCTCCAAGACTCCTTGAGCAGTCATCGATCGTTGGTTCGAGGCGCTCGTCGTAAGTTTTTGAATTTTTTTATTTTTCTCAAATTAAATTTGTAATTATTATATATTTAAAAAAATTCAGCAAACATACAATTAGGATCAGATTTACGACGACACAGGTCCGGAAGGAGTTTGAGACAAAACTCAAACACTGCCTTCCGGACCAGGTCGGGCGATGGAAGAAGTGGAAGGCTAATTCGGAGAACTCCAAGCCAGAGTGGACAAACGGGGACGTGTGGGCCCAACTAGTCGCACACTGGCAGGGAGGGACCCACACAGCTAGGAGCGAGTAGTGTATCTCGGCTCGAAAGAACCCCGAGACAAAGAAGGTCGAGGCGACGCACACTGCCGGTTGTGACTCTTTTAGGGCTACGACCCGAAAAATTGTAAGTTCTTTTTTCTAAATATTTTAAATAAATATTTAAATGCTTAAAGTTTTATTATTTATTTAATAATACAGCAATGAAACGTTTGATTTCTAAATAAGGCTAAGGGCGCAGACTCTGACGTTTCCGATCTTCTAGCTATGCTAGAAGAGACGAAGAAGAGGTCGGACGACACGTTCATCTAGAAGACGCTTTCGATGGAGAACCCAGATAGCTTGGTCCAATCTTGCGGTCTTACACAGTTCGAGAAGAACAAGATTTTCACTGAGGTTAGTAGTAAATTAGTTTTAATACATAATTTGTTTCATTTAATTTTTTTAATATTTATAAATGTTTCTTGTTTTATATTGTAGCTTGCTCCCATGTCAAAAGGCCGGTTTTTTGGCGTTGGTTCTCTGCAGTCCGAGACCTCTTCAGCAGCCACCGGTGTTTAGCGTTCCCGAGTCAACCCGAGGGATCTTTAGGAGAAGCTCTAGAGGGTTAGGGCGGAGCTTGTGGTGACTTGCGAGGAGGTTACCGCGGCTCGCGAGGAGGTTAGCGTTGTTCGGTCTGAGATGGTCGGGTACCAGGAGCAAACTCGTTCTCATGTGCTTCTTTTCGAATGGATAGAGAAGAACGACCCCAAGTTTGTCGAGGACGCTACAATGTTGCAGGACGGGCCTGTTCAGCAGCGACAGCAGCAGCAGACCCAACAGCCTGACATCGTTTAGAGTTTAGGTTTTCATATATTTTAAATTTGTAAAATATTTTAAAACTTTTTTTAATTTTATATTAATTTTAATTATAATTTTAATTTCATTTATAATATTTTTACTTCATTTTATTTTATTGTTATTATAATTTATGATGAAATTAAATTTTAAATACAAAAAAACTCGGGTTTTGCGAGGGTATTGCGAGGACTCCCTCGCAATTTTCTCGTAAATATTTGTGAATAAATTGCGAGGGTCCCTCGCAAATCCTCGCAATATACTCGCAAACTATTTGCGACTGATTTGCGATGAATCTTCACAAGTTCGTCGCAAATAAATAGTTATGAACTTTGCGATGATTTGTGAGGGTTCTTCGCAATTTCATCGCAAATATTTATGATTCCATATGTAATCGCAATTTCCTCGCAAATATTTGCCTCACAGATTCTTCGCAAATTTGCGAGGAATCTGCGATAAACACTTTTTATCGCAAATTTGCGAGGAAACCCAGTTTGCGACTAACGATTAGCGACCAATTTAGTTTCCTCGCAAACGGCGTATTTTCTTGTAGTGTTTACCTAGCGCTGATTCTGGCGATTTAGAAGACTAGTGGAAAAACAATGCTTTGGTGATATCATGGACTAACTTGACGATTAGGGAGAAAATTTGATCAACTCTGTCTACTTTTGACACGGAAAAAGAGCTCTGGCAACATATACAATGGCGCTATTATGTCAAGAATGGAATTAGTTTAGAGAATTAAATCAGAAATCACGAATTGTCGTCAGCAGGGACTCTCGGTTGAAGCATATTACGGCAAGATGATGCAACTTTGGACGTCACTTGTAGAATTACGACAAACTAAAAGTTGTGGTTGTCCTTTGAGTATCAATGTGGAGAGAGAAAGAGAGACATAAAGATAGGCTCCATGATTTTCTGGCTGGCATTGATGAAACGGCTCATGGATCAGTGAAGTCGAATCTGCTCTCACAGGATCCACTACCTTCCATCGATGAAGCTTATTCAGTGCTCCTTCAAGATGAGTATTCAAAAAAATATCACGTGTTTATGAGGAGAAATATGACTTTATGGCACATGCAGTACAAACCCATTTTCAGCCGATTTATTCTGAAAACTCAAATCCTCAATTATTGTCTAACGAAGAAAGGATGAGATTGAAGTGCATGACATGTGGGAAGAGTAAACATGTGTCGAGCAACTCTTTTAAGATGTTGCGTATCCATAATGGTGGGGAGAGAGGTCGAAGGGTCATGGTCAAGGAGGTAGAGGTCGCGGTACACAGATGGCGTCGGGTTCATGGACTGAGAATGCTTGGGCGAATGCAGGCATGTTATGACTCCTCAACCGCAACAGATGCAACTCATGAATGCAGCTCAACCACAATAGATGGTAAACTTGGTGAGTGCTAATGAACGTGTCTGATAAACAGGCCTCACCGATGAACAATGGTGTTCTTTGGTCTCATTATTGAACGAGAGAAGAGCGACTCCGAGAATACAATCTGGTACATGTTTTCCAAACTTTTAGATTGTTAACTCAGGGGATATAAATCATATGACGGGTTCTCTTAGTGTCATTTTGGATATCAAAGATGTTGTTCTGTTGAATGTGAAGCTTCCGGATGGTAGACTCTCACTTGCTACTAGACAAGGAATTGTGACTTTGAGTTCTTTGTTAGTGATTCAGGATGTGTTGTTTGTGGATGGATTGCAATGTTGCTTAACCTCAGTTTCTCAATTGACTAAGCCAAAAAAAGTGTTTCTTGCAAACCACTGATAAGATGTGCTTGATTCAGAATCGCATTACCAAGACGCTGATTGGAGTGACTGAGCAAGTTGATGGACTGTATTTTCTCCGAGGGATGGAATTCGCATGAGCTATGTAGAGTGCATATCAAGTATATGAGGAAGTATGGCATCACCGTCTTGGCCATTCGTCTAAGATAGTTTTAGAACTTCTATATGTTTCTGATTTTGCTAGTAGTAGTAGAGATTTGCAGAATATAGTTTGTGAGATTTTCGTTTGAGCAAAACAAACAAGTTGTGTCATTCCAACTAGTTCTAGTAAAACTACAAAGTTATTTGAGATGGTGCATTGTGATTTGTGGGGGCCCTATAAAACTAAGGTTCATTCAGGTGCTAGTTACTTCCTAACAATGATTGATGATTATTTTAGGATTGTGTGGTTGTATCTAATATCAACCAAACAAGAAGTACCGCAGATTCTTAAAGAATTTATTATTCGTGTAGAAAGACAATTTAGTGTTTTGGTGAGAACAATACAGAGTGACAATGGGACAGAGTTCACGTGTTTGACATCATTCTTTCGAGAAAAAAGAATTAATCATGAAACATCGTGTGTTGGGATTCCACAACAGAATGGCCGAGTCGAGCGCCAACATCAACATATTCTAAATGTTACACGTTCTTTGTGTTTCCAAGCTTCACTTCCTATGGAGTTTTGGGGTGAGTGTGTTTTAACTGCTGCATATCTTATAAATCGAACACCGAATCTGATTCTTGATGGTAAGACACCATTTGAACATTTATATGATAGACCACTACCGCTTAATCATCTACGGTATTCGAATGTGTCTGTTATGCACACAATCAGAATCACAAAGGAGATAAGTTTGTGTCGCATAGCATTAAAGGGATCTTTATCGCATATCCGAATGGGAAAAAAGGATGGAGGGTTTTTAACCCGGAAACCGATAAGGTTTTTACTTTCCGAGATGTGATTTTTGTTGAAACAGAGTTCTATTATCAGTATGGTACCGGGGATAGGATGGTCGATGATACAAACTCTTTTCCTGACTTGCTATATTCATCAGTATTACAGACCATTTATTTTTCTCCTGCACATGTGCTGTTGTCCCAAAATACAACTTGAAAAGATAACGATAGTGGGATGTGTAATATAAAGACAAGTTTGATAGCTGATAATGGGTCTGATACAAGTGGGCCAGAATTAACCAAGTCTCCTTCCTTGCTACTAGATACGACGTCGTCCCCTCTTGTGAAGTTATCTTTTTCAATAACGTCTTATCACGATGAAGAGTACTCTGATCCACCGATTGTTGTTGATGAAACTGAAATTCAACCTTTGCTTCCTGTTTCTTTGCCTCTAATGACACTGATAGAGACCAGGAGCTCACCGATACTTGATGGTGTCTCCTCTGATGAATCTTCATCTCAGGAAGCAACGATGATGGAAGATATTAACTTGGGTCGAGGATTTCGTGAAAAGAGGAGGCCAACCAAGCTGAACGATTATGTGCTTCAGACCATTGTTGCACCTTCTAATACTTCTACAAATCCTTATTCTATTTTGTTTCACGTGAATTGTGAGCGTTTCTCTGTGGGACATAAAGCTTACTTGTTGGCTCTTTCGACATATGCGATTCGTAGGAGCTACAAGGAAGCGGTTGTGGATAAAGTGTGGCGAGATGAGGTTAACACAGAGATTGGGGCGATGAAGTCCAATCGCACTTGGACAATGGAAGTACTTCCGAAAGGGAAGCGAGCTATTGCTTGTAAGTGGGTTCTTACGGTTAAACTACGTTCAAATGGCAGTTTAGAACAATATAAGGCATGTTTGGTGGCTTGTGGTAATCGTCAAGTGGGGGGCACTGATTGTGATGAGACTTTTGCCCTAGTTGCGAAGATGACTACGATTCGATCATTTCTTGAGGTCTCCGCTTCTCGGAATTGAGAAGTTCATCATATGGACGTACATAATGCTTTTCTGCACTGTGATCTCGAGGAAGAAGTGTTTATGCGATTACCGTTGGGATTTCAAACTACAGATTCTAATCTTTTGTATCGTCTGCACAAATCGATTTACGGTCTTCCTGATTTGCAAAGATGAGTAATGCTCTAAAAGACTATGAGTTCCAACAATCAGTTTCAGACTACTCTTTCTTTGCACTTGAGAAAGGAAATAACAGACTCCATGTACTAGTCTATGTGGATGATCTTATTATCTCAGGTAATACTCTTGTTATTATCACTACCTTTAAGGCATATCTGAGTAGAAGTTTTCACATGAAAGATTTGGGATTATTGAAATACTTTCTGGTTATTGAAGTAACAATAAGTCCTAAAGGAATTTATATTTTCTAGAGAAAGTATGCTCTTGATATTGTCTCTGAGGCAGGATTGTTAGCTGCGAAACCAATATCATTTCTTTTAGAACAAAACCAGCAACTGGCATTAGATGAGGGGGCGGATTTTAGTGATGTTGCAGCGTATCAGCATCTTACAGGCAGATTGATTTACTTGGCAGTTATGAGACCTGACTTATCGTATTCGGTCCATGTGTAATCTCAATTTATGCAAAAACCCGAGCAAGATCATTTGGGATGCAACAATTCGAGTAGTGAGGTACTAAAAAGGTAGTCCTAGGCAAGGGATACTTTTTCATACTGGTATGGGATTGACGTTAGTAGCATGCACTGACTCAGACTGGGTTGGTTGTCCGATTACTAGACGTTCTACGAGAGGATGGTTTATACAATTGGGAGGTTCGCCAATCTCTTGTAAGGCTAAGAAGCAGAATGTGGTTTCTTTATCTTCCACATAGACGAAATATTGTGCGATGTCTCTTACACTGAAGGAGATTCTCTGGATCAAGGCATTTCTTGAGGATATGGGTGTCAGGTTTTCTTTACCGGTTTCAATGTTTTGTGACAATAAAGTTGCAATGCACATTACAACTAACCCAATTTTTCATGAAAGGACAAAACATATTGAAAAGGATTGCCATTTCATACAAGATGATTTGATGTCTAAGATCATAACAACTCGGCATATATCTACTAAAGATCAATTGACGAATATCTTTACAAAGGCATTGGGTAAGCTGGAGTTTGACAAGTTCATTGATAAATTGAGTGTGTCGGATCTACACTCTCCAACTTTAAGAAGATATTAAGGAGTGTTATGTTAATATTTCATTATTATTGTGTATGGATATTATAGACTTTTATAGTGTCTTGGAACTTAAGTCTGGGTTAAGGTTATGTTGTATATATTGAGGAACGCAGACAGTAAATAATAAGAAGAGAAAATTTTGTTTAATTTGAGCAGTAATTTATCAACCTCAATCTTAATCACGATATTGGATTAACACGCACTACCTAAGTGACAATATCAAGAGAGGCTAATGAAACTTGTTGAGCAAAACAAAAAGGTGGGAGGTGCAAATAATAAAATATAGTCGGCGGATTTAGAAAGGAACAAAAGAAAAGGGGTCAAATTTCGAAGAAAATTGCGTATTTTTCAAAATTTTGAAAATCAGCTTAGAGAGAAAGAAGAAGAAGAATCACTATTTGATTTTGATATTTCCCTTTCTCGTCTCGTCATCGCTCTCTCTTTCTCTCTCTCTCTCTCTCTCTCTCTCTCTCTCAGGTTCCCTGAGAATAATTCCATTTCGATACCAATCCCCAAAAATCGGATTCGAGCTCAAGAAACCCTTAGGTTACAATCATGCCCATGGAGAACAACAATGGCCACGCTACCAACGTCGTCGTCACCGCCGAGCAAGCGACCAAGATTAACGAGGCTGATGTGCAGATTCCGGAGAATCGTCAGAGCGGTGTTGTCTCAGAAGCCGGAAGTGTAAGCGAGAAAGGAGAGGAAGCGGTGGAGACGGCGATGGCGGTGGATGATAGCGGATCGAATTTGGTTGGTGAGTTACCTCCCCGATCTTCCTCCGCTCGAGTTCCGTTTACTAATCTAAGCCAAATTGATGCGGATCTTGCTCTTGCTCGCACGCTTCAAGAGCAGGTTGGTCTTTCTTCCTCTCTTGTCTGCGTTCGGATCTCTCCTGCGTTTTTAGGTTATTCGATGCTGTTAGGTCTGCGGAATAGCTCCCTGCTTCTAGCCTTTTTCTTCTAGAGCTGTTTCTTTCTAATTGTACTTGGGATTCGGATTTGTTCGAAGAGTTTCCGTAGAATCGTCTATTGACATTGAGTATTGCTGTTTTGTATGTCTACGTTTTGGGTTTCAGGAACGAGCGTATATGATGTTGACCAGGAACAGTGAAATCAGTGACTATGGGAGTTGGGAAACTGGAAGCTTTGTCTACGATGAGGATGAGTTTGATGACCCCGAGAATGAGTATGAAGATGACGATGATGACGAGTATGAAACAGATGATGATCCTCAGGAAGATGCGCCTGTTCCCAATGTGCATACCCATGAAGATGGTGACAGAAACGCTGACACCGAAGAAATCACTTACACAGATGATGAGGCCTATGCTAGAGCTCTTCAGGAAGTTGAAGAAACAGGAATGGCATTGGCAGCTAGATTGTCTGCATTAACTGGGTTAGCAGATCGTGAGTACTCTTATAGCTATCACCCAAGATCTCTTTCATAGGCGTTTTAGTTATGGCTTATGCTAACTGTTATTGGTTGCAGGGGTTGAAGATCTGGAGGACGAGAGTCATACTTCTCAGGTAGGCTCCTTACACTACAAAAAAAGCTCGAGCTCTAAACCTTCTTCTGCTTGAGAATATAAACCCTTTTTGCCCCAATATGAAAAGAACTACTGTTGAACCCCTTTTTTGTTTAGTCATACTGTGGCCAACTGACAAAGTAGTGGTATAGAAGCCGCCGTTGTCTAATTGATAAATCGTACATGGTGACTTCCATCTATCTATTTTCTTTCTGTCAGGGCATTACTTTGCTTTGTTATCGTGATAGTTTAGTTTGTGGTGTTATAAGATGTTCCTCCCTGTGTGCGTGAGGTACTTATTGTTTGTAGTTGAGCCAGTCAACCTACTTCTGGAAGTTGGTTACAATGGATTATTTTTGGTTTATGTTACTAGAATTTCAACTATATGTTTGAATATTAGAAATGCATTCACCTTTAGTATAATTGTATCCATTGTTATCTGTAAGCGTCAACTGGTCACTGGTGGAGAAGGTTATGCTCACACCGTGCAGCATGGGACTTCACGGTGGACTGAATTTAGATAGAGTCTGGTCCATTTTTTGGAAAAGGATCAACAAAAAATTGGAATCATAGGGTAGAGAATCGTACAAAATAAGGCTTCTTTGAGGTGATCTGAATCTGCTTCCACTCACGTTCTGTATGCTTTACTTTTTCAGGATAACTGGGATGAGATGGATCCTGATGAGCTTTCATATGAGGTATGAGAACATTCATGATATTCTCTGCTTTTTGGATCCTCTCCCTCTTGCTCTCTCTCTATCTCTCACGGTGTTGCTGAAACGAATCAAACGAGTAATAGTTCTATGTGAATGTAGTTGTTAAAAATGTTGGAATCTAGTGTAAAGATCCGACATGCATTTCGATTTTCAGTATGCAAAATTCATGTGTTGTTAATATCTGAACTCAAGCTGTAAATCCTAAATAATTTCCTTAATCAGAAAATAGAGAAACATGTATCAAGATGCCCAACACATTTGTTTGATTAATAACTTTTTTGCAGGAGTTGCTTGCGCTTGGCGAATTTGTGGGAACCGAGAGTAGAGGATTGTCTGCTGATACAATTGCAATGTTGCCTTCAAAAAGATATAAAGATGGTGACAATCAGAATGGAACCAATGAGTCGTAATGCTTTTTTGTGCCCAATTTAGTAAACCATTGATAAGCTTGCGCAATTAGACTGATAATTAACTTTTCCAATGTTTGATCCAGGTGTGTTATATGTCGCTTAGATTATGAGGATGATGATGACTTGATACTGCTTCCATGCAAACACTCTTACCACTCGGAGTGCATAAATAACTGGTTGAAGATAAACAAGGTACGTTAAGAAAAAAGAATCTAGTTAGAGAAGCTGAAGTAATCGAGTTATTTTGCTCAGCATATGAAACATGATAAACTCAGTTGGGATAGGATATACACATACTGTAGTCTCACGTTTATTTGGTTATGGATTTGAATTTTAAGTGTTTCCGGATTGTCCTCATCAGCCTCTCTAGACAGAGGGGTTATATTGCTAATAATCAGATACATGAACTTGTTAATTCCAGACTAGCGGCTATGCCGGTCATATTGTCAATTTTCATTGGAATGAAGAACAATATAAACATACAGTTGTAGAGATCGAACTAGTCTCTTGTCACTATTTGTATAAATGGGAGCAATTGTTAGAACTCGTTTAACAAACCGAAGCTGACACTATTGTGCAGGTCTGTCCCGTATGCAGTGCTGAAGTATCAGGTTCCTCCTCTGGACAAAGCTAAGTGAGAGCAAAGGAAGAGAGATCCAGAGAGAAGAAAATCATAAGCTAAGCACTTCAAAACCTTTGCTGTCTGTTTGTACACCTATATAAACAAAACCGGCCTCAGATTTCCTTTGGACTTTACAAGATATCTCATAGATTTCAACTTTTGCAACTTTTGTCGGGTTATAATGGAATCTCAATGGCCATTTATGTTTATATTATGGAACAGCTAGGATTAATCTGGTCTTTTTTATCTAAGAACATCTAGTTTGGTCTCGAGAGAGATCCACCAACAAGGTTTGGTCTGAACCTTTGATAAGATCGGAAACCATTCTTATTAATTAGTCCAAGATAATTGTTTGGGCACAAAAACTATAAAGGTGCATCTGTGTTTGCAACTATAAAGGAACTTTATGACTAGTATTGTCGGTCTACATGAGAAATTGGCGACTGGACTGGCACCAACGGTCATATGCTGAAGTGAGATTGGGCCATTCGGAGGCCGAGACTGAGAAATCTTGTAGCCAGTTGGTGAGTAAGATTTCTTGATCCAATGCGGGCAAAGTTGAGATCGCTTTGTCTATGGCTCGTTCAACCTCAACCCTCTCGTAACCTGTGAGCACAGGGATTGTTAGCCCGTTCCTTGCGTGGCTAAACAGCGGTAGCCAGTTTGCGAGGAGCCTGAACTTCACTTGTCCTGGAACTTGTGTGCTGTCTCTTGCTAATTCTCGGATTAAGAGTGCTGCAAAACATTGGAAAGAATCTGTGAGAAAACAACGCCCCATGACCTGAGTGAACCCAAAGGAAGCTCCTCAAAACAAAAACTGAGAATGAATTTATTAAACAGCAAAATCAAACCAATTCTTTATATTTACTTAAAACTGGCCAAAGTTTTCATCATATGCAAACCCAACAAATAATGCATATACTTACCTGAAATCTTAAGCAGGAGGCCCTGAACCCTAGGAGCAGCCGTGAGAGACAAGGAAGCTAAACCGGAAGCGTAGCTCCACCGTTTTATTCCTTCTTCCACCACACCATAACGCCTAAGCTTCTCCGTCATCCATAACAGCTCCTCGGCCAGCTTCTCAACCGCCAGTTCAACCTCATTCTCCAGGGAACCACCCGCTTTCACCAAGGCAGACTTCCTCCCCCTACTCTGCGATAACAAGTTGCTGGTCATATCTGCCAATGATTTGACTGTGTTGATGCATGTGTTCAACCCTCGAACGTAGGAGGCAACATAACCTCCTAGTGGGAGGGCACTGACCAGCCGCAAGGGCAGGCCACCGAGGGGTACATCTGCGGCTTGAGAGCGTTTTAGGGAGTCCTGCAAACGCGCGGTGGTGCGTGCAAATGAGGACGCGAGGGCCACTCGATTTACAACGAGAAGATCCACGTTGCCGCTATGGGCGTTTTCTTCCATGATCTTCTCAGCCATTCCCATGGCAAATTGGTATTTTCTTGAGGTTACTGGAATCTCGCTCATGAGCCATAGCGCCTATTCATTCGCGTAGATACATTGTTAAGATGTATAAATTGCCGAAACAACCATCAACGCAAGGATCCATATAGTTTTACTATATGTCAATATACATTTAACTAAACCAATAATATATAAAAACATATTGATTCATGAATAGTTAAAACAATTAATTAACTAATGAGTCTCTCTTTGTTTTCCCGTATGACGTGGCACTATGCATGTTGATCACGTGGAAATTACAGAGATAAAATGTCCGCGTTATGCACCTCATGGAAACTGGAGTGTCCTAAAATAGAAAGCTCTAACTAATATTTTTTTAATTATACGTAGAGAAAACATTCCATTTCAATTGAGATTGTGTTAAAACAATTATAAATTTAAGCAACCAAAGCTAAACAACAACACAAAAGTAATGATCAATGGTATCTTAACTTAAACAAACAAATGAAAAAAATATTTGAACCTCAGTATTAATATAAAATGATGTTAATCAGCACTTACGTGACAAAGTGCTCTACCGAGAGAGTTAACGGAAGGGTCATCAACGCCATCACAAATCATCATACCCAAATCAGCCGACCCTGAATACTTCACCAACGCCGTTGACGACAACGAGGGAGCTGAAACCGGGACCAACGCGTTCTCCGCTGCTGCCGTAAGAAGACCCGAAGCGAAACTAAAGGGAGGATAAGAACAAGAAAAAGCAGATGAGATGAGAGGAAGAGGAAGATAGTCCAAGAAAACCCTAAGGACCCAAAGGGCGAGCCAGGCCATCATCATATACATGAACCTGAGGTGGTCCGAAGCCGACCACCGCCTAGAAGCCAACTCGGGTGTAGAGGCGGTGGAGGCAACAGAGACTAGAGAACGAGCGGCCGTGTTAACGGTGGTCATGAAGATGGAGTTGAGGAGACCAGTCGTGGGACGGTTGTTCCTGTAAGTGAACTCCAAGTATTGTAGCTCCCTCGACGACGACATTCTCTTTATCTTTGTTGTTGTTGTTGTCTCTCTTAATTAAAGAAACTAGTGAGGGCTCGGTTGGTGTATTGTGTGTACATATATATAAGAAGAAAGAGGTTGTTGGGTTTAGATATTTCTTCTTTTCGAAGCATATGATGAAATTCCACCGCCTTGGATCCACGGGTGTGTTCTCGTCGTCGTGTTACGCATTTGATGTATTGTCGGTTAAATCTTTGTCGGGATTCCATGCGTCGCCGTTTTTTATCCTTATTTTTCTCCATAGCCACGTAAATAAACGAGTAAAAAGGACTGTTGTGGTTTTGATTTTTAAACGTTTGTTTGTTTTTTTTTTTGTTCAACACGGCGAACGTTTTTTTGATAAAAAGTAAATATCAATTGATGATAGCTAATTACAACAGTAATGGTTTTTTTGACCTTGCCCAAAAAAATATAAAAAAGCAAGGTGAAAACACAAGA
>OVAN01010485.1:0-11564 GCA_900406275.1 Anastatica hierochuntica | reverse complement strand
TAGTTCTAGGTAATCGTCACCAACAGATCTTGTGGCCACGGCTTAACACCGGTTGCGCACGGTCGGATCACGAAATTCGAATAAGATCCCTTAACTTCTTTGTTAACTGTGTCTGTCGATTCGTTCTCCGTTTACGCTTTTCGCATACTTTAGATTCGTTCTCGTTTCCGCTTTGTTTTGCGAATCCTGGTATGTTTTTTTCGTTAATTTCATATCACTTCGCAATCTGTTTCGTATCAATCTATTTTCATTGTTAACTTGTCTCGTTTCGTAATTCGAATATCGTTAACCTATATCTCGCATACTACTCGTTCATACGTTTTACTCGCGCTGTCTTGCTTGATCTTATCTCGCAGATAAATTTCGTATTTCTTATTAACTAATTCGCTAATTCGCTATCTTGATATATTGATCTTTTGCTACAGAATCCGTGAACCACATATCATTGACAGTGAGAATTTCGTTTCCCACAGCTATCTTGGAAAAATCCTTGATGAACCGTCTGTAGAATCCTGCATGTCCGAGAAAGCTGCGGATATCTTTGATAGAAGTAGGAGGCTGCAAGCTCGTCCTCACCTCCACCTTGGCCTTGTCAACTTCGATTCCCCTTTCGGAGATTCGATGGCCAAGCACAATCCCATCCTGCACCATAAAATGACATTTCTCCCAATCCAAGACTAAGTGTTTCTCTTCACATCGTTCTATAACCCTGCAAAGGTTAGATAAACTGTTGGAAAACGAAGAACCATAAACAGTAAAGTCATCCATGAAGACTTCCATGATATCTTCGATTAGATAAGTGAAGATAGACATCATGCATCGCTGGGAAGTCGCAGGTGCATTGCATAATCCAAATGCCATTCTCCGGTAAGCATATGTCCCATATGGACATGTGAATGTAGTCTTTTCATGGTCAGCCGGATGGATGGGAATCTGAAAGAAACCTAAATAGCCATCAAGAAAACAGTAATAAGGGTGATTAGCAAGTCTTTCCATCATTTGATCAATGAAAGGGAGTAAAAAGTGATCCTTTCTCGTGGCCGAATTCAGCTTCCTGTAGTCAATGCACATCCTATGTCCCGTGATAGTCCTGGTGGGAATCAACTCATTCTTCTCATTAGTTATGACAATAATCCCACCTTTCTTTGGTATAACATGTACCGGCCTAACCCATGTGCTGTCGGAAATAGGATAGATGACACCTGCACCCAAAAGTTTCAGAATCTCTTTCTTGACAATCTCCATCAGCTTAGGATTGAGTCTCCTTTGGTGTTCGATGGAAGTCTTGGATTCGTCCTCCAAGTGGATCCTATGCATGCAGAGATCTGTAGAAATACCTGTAATATCATCCAAAGAATATCCCAACACTTTCCCATACTTCCTTAGCTTCGAAAGAAGCAAGGCAGTCTCAGCATTGTTCAGTTTAGCATTGACAATTACTGGATATATAGAGTTAGGACCTAAGAAAACATACCTTAGTCCTGCAGGTATTGGTTTGAGCTCGACTTTCGGAGCTTTCAGCTCGCTCCAATCAGCATTCGAACTCGCCACTACCTGCAGAAGATGTCGCAGGTGATGGCTCCTCTAGCCTGATAAACGCGACATGCTTCTAACCAGTGGTTGCTGAATCCAGCAATTCAGCAACCTCAAAAGTACCTACATCCAAGAACCCATATTCACTTTCGATTTTAGTTAAGGCTACCTATAATGGATCCTCGGTGTAGAGCTCCTCAGTAGGGTCCTCGATCACATCAGCAAGTGTATCCATCCAAAAAGTGTGTCCATCAATGGTAGGCTTCTTCAAGGATTTTTCGATGTTGAACTTCATGGTCAACTTCCCAAGTCGGAGACCTATCTGACCGTTCTGCACATCAATCATGGCTCTAGCAGTAGATAAGAACGGTCTCCCAAGGATAATAGGATCCTTGGGTTCTTCTTCCGGCTCCAAGGCAACAAAGTCTGTGAAAACATATCCCTCTCCAACTCCTATGGGAATGTTATCAAGAATACCCACTGGTTTTCAAATATACCTGTCTGCAAGCACCAAAGACATTCTCGTGGGTTTATAGTTAGTCAAATTCAGACGCTGCGACACCGAGAGTGGCATCACGCTAACTCCTGACCCCAAATTGCAGAGAAATCGCTCAAAGGTAAGCGATCCGATCTTACAAGGCAACACGAAAGGACCAGGATCCTCACGTTTCACTGGTGCTATGTTCTGAAGCACCCCGCTGCATTCTGCAGTAAGAGCTGAAACACCGCGGTCTAATGTCATGCGGTCTGAAAGAATCTCCTTCATGTACCTATAAAGAGAAGGTACCATCTTGACTGCCTCAACGAAAGGCAATCGCACATGTAACTCACCAACGAGATTCTTCAGCTTCTCGTACTCGTGTTCCTTGATTTTTTGACGAGGTCTGGAAGGATATGGAGGCTTATGAACATAAGGTGGGGGTGGTACATACTCATCCTCAACCTCTTGCGCGTTCGTTATATCGCGAAAGTTCGGTCCTTCTGCGTCAGGACAGGGATCGACAGATCCAGTGACTGGGATAAATTGATCCTTGTCTTTTTTTGTCCAGATCTAATACCCTCCTTTCTAGACAGGGATCGACCAATTCGGAGACAGGGATCGATCGATCCTGGTCCTCCTTTTGAGATCGATCAATCGCTTCAGGCGATTGATCAATCACAGAATTTCGCAAATTTCTATGAGTTTTAAAAGCAGGGATCGATCGATCCTGGGCCTGGGATCGATCGACCGGTGTCCCAGACGGACTTGCAGTCGTTTTTCCGCCTCTAAGTGTAATGGCATTGCAATACTCCTTCAGATTCTTCTCCGGCTTGCCTGGAATGATGCCTGGTGGAGCTTTGTTGCCAGCAGAAGTCTGAGCAACTTGAGTTTCCAGTAATTTCATATGAGTGCTCAATATTTCGAACTTCCCATTGAGATCACTGTACATGTTATCTACCTTCAAGTTCAAATCCGCAGAGGACTTTGTTACATTCTCCAACACTTGCTGCAACAATTTCTTCAGCTCACTATCTTCAGAAGGCGCATAAGCTTGTCCTTGGTTCTGATTCTGATACCCTGACTGATAATTGTTCTTGAATCCTCCTAAACCATATCGCTTCTGCTTATAACCACTGTTCCCGAAACCACTATTTCCGAAGCCATTGTTCTGATTCTTGTTCTGAAAACCAGAGTTTTCAAGAAACTCTGATTCTGATTATACGGCTTGTTCTGGAACTGATTCTGCTGATTGAAACCTCTATTACCGAAGTTTCCCTGACCACCAATGTAATTCACATATGCTAGCTCTTCAGACATGTACTCCTGATACATCTACCCCATCTTCTTCTCTTGAAGCACATGTGCTTCATTCTGCTCACCAACAAAGTTAACACTTTGCTGATCTCTCCTCATTAGCTCATCGATGTTTGACTGCATATCATCAATCCTCTTTGCATCAGATGACACAACTACTCTACCGCGCTCATAGTCTGATATGCGATTGGCTTGACTGTTTGCCATGTTATTCACCAGCTCAAAAGCTTCATGCACATACTTGGTACTGAAATCCCCATTGCTAGTAGTGCCCACCGCGTTCTGATACTTCTCCTCAACTCCATTGTAGAAAATGTTGAGGAGATTCCAATCTGTGAATCCATGATGAGGACAATCATTCAGATACTCTCTGAATCTCTCCCAAGCTGCATGAAAACTCTCAGTATTCAGCTGGTGAAATCCTGCAATCTTTTTCATCACAAACATAGACCGCGATTTCGTGAAGAAATACCCAAGGAAGGCAGCCCTGATCTCGTCCCAAGTCATAAGAGAATCAGGCTCCAAGCTATTGTACCATCTTGTAGCTTTGTCATTCAGAGAGAAAATGAACAACCTACATTTGAGAGCATCAGCTGGCACTCCGTTGTGCTGAATAGTGTTGCAGATGGCTTCAAATCTACCTAGATGGTGTATAGGGTTCTGTGATGGCAACCCATGATATTGGTTCTGTTGCACCAAGTTAATGAGACCAGTCTTGATCTCAAAGTCTCTCCTCTCAATGGGAGGCGGACGAATCCCATCACGATTCGCATAGAAGGCCTCCGCAGTGTCATATTATGCCAGAGTCATCCTCTGTTTACGTTGATTTGCGCGTTACTTCCCCGCAGCTGCAGCATTCTGCTGGCCAGCTTGCTGAGCAGCATCATTAGCACCACCTCCAACAGGTGCGTTATCTCCTGGAAGAAATTCAGGAAAGAGAGGGTAATTGTGAACTTGAATGTCTGCACCAATGTTATCGCCCATGTTTTCCTTGGTTAATGCTTAGATTTAGTGGAGATTCGTGACATCCCCATCTAAATCGACCCTCCTACACTTGGATATTTAGTGCATTCTCTTTGCTTAGGTTCTCCTAGATAAGGCTTAGGGTTTATAAATTTAAGCTTGCTCGTTGTGCCCATCAATTGGGGTGACGTAAGTAAGTCGCCACACCTTCCGTAGTGTGCCAAAAATGTAAAAGTCACATCCTAAAGAGAAACAACTACAACAAGAAGAAGTGGATCCTTTTGGTTTCAACTACCAATAAAAAGAGCTACCAATGGATTATCAACGGATGAGTATGAAATGTACCTCGAGAGAAAAGTAGACAAGCAAGAAAAATTACTCAGAAAGCAAGGAAAATTCTTAACCAGACTTTTGAGAAGAGCAAAGAAAAACGAGAAGTATAATTGCTATGTTACTTTAAGCGAAAGGGATGAAGAGGTACAGGAGAAACTGAGATACCCGTTTGCTCATCCACCATTGGTAATCCAAGAACCAAGCGAGCAAAGGATGAATATTGACTCGCCAAGAGATTCATATCAAGAACCATCACAAGAAGGCAAGGAAAGGACCCAGTTGGCACACTATCATCACAGCCAAGGAGGTGAATAACCGAAGCCAACACTGAATCATCCCTTTCGTCAACCCGCCACTCATATATATAAGTACAAAAAGGTACGCCTATAACCCATTGTTAATATCTCATGTTTTTATTTTTATTTTCAGGTTTTAAATGCATTAGTTTAAGTTTAGAGTCATAGTTTAGGAGCATATTGCATTTGCATACCATTTTCTTTGCATTTGTAGGTGCAATTTCAATCTAAGGTGGATATGGAGCTAAAAACTAAGGACAAAAAAAGCTAAACACTATGGAAGAAGTTGGGATCAAGCCAGGCATCAAAGAGGAGAAAGAAGGCACAAGAAGCTGCCAAGGGACCCTGCCATCGACCCAGAGGTAAATGCTGGCAAACCTTTGGTTGATACTTGCCTCCCTTGACAATCCTGCTGCCCAACGTGACCCAGCATCGACCCAGTGGTCGATGCCAGCCTTTCTTGGGTTGATGTCAGGCAACCTTGACGTGAAAAAGCCTTTTTTAGGGCTTCCTCTCTCCTTCCCTTAGTATATATAGCCCCTTATGTGCCAAGAACATAACATATCACAATTTATGATTAAGAACACTTATCTTTTCTTTCATTTTGAGATCTAAGAACTTTGTAATAACTCTTTATTTTTTTTGAGTGATTTGGATCTTTTCTCCTTCATCTCTTTCTCTAAATATATTCTTCTAAGACCATTGGAGCTCAAAGATCCATCTCTTGTCTCTGGATTTCCATGACTCTAGTGAGTAGATCCATCTTGGATCTTGAGATATGGTAGGCTAGTGATAAATCTAGGGTTGTGATGGATGATTAACCTAGATCTTGGCATTGACTCCTACTAGATCTAGTTTAGTTCTTAGTTATTTTCTTGCTCATTGACGCCTAAAAAGTGTTCGATGAAATGCCTGAGAGAACTAGATCATTGTCTTTCACTTGGGCCCATGAGAGTGGATGTTACCTAGGTACTAGATGGCTAGAAGGGCTTGAGAATAACTATCACATACATGTTTAGATAAGCAACAAACGAGAGTTGAGCCTTGTAATGTGTATAGGTGAATAGAGGGATCCTTGGTCTAGGAATAACTTCGATCCTCTAATAAAGCCTTACAAAAGTTCATCACATCTCTAGATTGAACCCAAACCCACAATCATTGTCTCAAGATCCTATCTTTTTATTTGATTAGATCTAAGTTTACTCTTTTATAGCTTTACTTTCTTGCTAGCTTTCTTATTGCTTTCTTTTATGAGTTTTCACCATGTTTGGCCTTGATTACCGTTAGATTTAGTGGAGACCTGTGACAATCCCCTACTAAATAGCCCCCTAGACTAGGACTCTTAGTGCATTCTCTGTGTTTAGGTTCTACTAGTCGAGCCTCTAAATCCTTGGACGACCTTAAAGTACTACGATTGACCTTGTTCTCTTCCGGGATTGAAAGTAGAGCATTAGGTTTATAAATTTTAATCTTGGCCCACGTTAAAGTTTTGGCGTCGTTGCCGTTGGATTTAAGCTTTAGCTAGGATCTTCAAAGAGATCTCTAGGATTCAAGGACTAGGATTTATCTTTTGCTTATTTTATCTAATTTTCTTACTTTCTATTGTTGATTTTCTTTGATTTGTGAAGGTACATGATAACAAGATCAACAATTGAGCCAAATACAAGACTTTTTGACATTGATCCAACAATCATTGAAAGGCAACAATCAAAAAAAAAGAAGAGCTAGAGAAAGACAAGCCCATCTAAGAAAGTTGGGTATGAATCAAGAAGTTGGATAAGAGAATCCTCCACTTATGGAGAACCCTCAACAAGAACAAATTCCCCCTCACAATCAAGGGAATTTTGTGGGTCAAGGAGAAGAACCTAGGATTGGACCTAGGATTGGAGAAGGCAATGAGCCACTTACTAATTACGAAATAATGTGTATAAGACCCCCACCAATCCGAAACAACAATTTTAAGATCAAGTCAAGCTTGATCAATATGGTGCAAAATGCTAGATTCTTTGGACTTGCGTTGGAAAACCCACTTGAGCACCTGGAAAACTTTGAAAGGTTGACCGGAACGGTGAAAATCAATAGAGTGCCGGAGGAGATCATCAAGTTGACTTTGTTTCCATTCTCTTTAGGAGACAGAGCATCTCAATGGGAGAAAAGAGTTGTGAAATCTTCTATCGCAACATGGGACGAGTGTAAGAGGAGATTTTTGGCTAAGTTCTTCTCGCCCCAAAGGACGGAAAAGATAAGGAATGAGATCTCTACCTTTAAGCAACGAGTAATGGAATCGATTTATGAAGCTTGGGAACGTTTTAATGGAAACATAAGGAGTTGCCCTCACCATGATATCAAAAAGGGAAACCATATTCCAATTTTCCATAGAGGCATCCAAGAGAAGTACCGATTGGCTTTGAACACCGCCTCCATGGGAAGCTTTGCTAGTCTTTCCGTCGATCAATGAGAGAAACTCATAGACAACCTATCCTAAAGCGACAATTGCGATGGGAATGACTATGATAGAACGGTGAGAAGCACCAGATTTAAGGAAGACAATATCAAGGAGCTAAGTGATAAAGTTGATAGGATCACACAACAAACAAGAAGGAGTGTTCACTTTGCAGAAACCGAAGTCGACGGACAAGAGGTTGAGAATCAAGAAGAAGTGAGCTACATACAAGGAGGGTACTACCAAAAACCCTTTAACCAAGGATACAAGCCTTTCAATAACAACTTATCCTACCGAATCACTAATGTGGAGAATCCACAAGATCAAGTCTATCCTTAAAAAACCAACCAACAAGGGTACCAATACCAATCTAAGTAAGGCTATTACCAAAAGCCTGAACAACAATCCGGTCCTACCAAAGAAGAAAAGAATCATGTTATGCTTAAGAAGCTAGTGGAAGGACAAAATGAGACAAAAGCCGAGCTCGACCNTCAAGTCTATCCTTAAAAAACCAACCAACAAGGGTACCAATACCAATCTAAGTAAGGCTATTACCAAAAGCCTGAACAACAATCCGGTCCTACCAAAGAAGAAAAGAATCATGTTATGCTTAAGAAGCTAGTGGAAGGACAAAATGAGACAAAAGCCGAGCTCGACCAGAAGTTTGGGGAGATGAATGTGAAGATAGAGTCTATCTACCGAGACATGAATGTCAAACATGAAGCTCTCGCTTCACTTGTCAAGGTCATAGATTCTCAACTCCAACAAGTGATCTCGGACCGTAAGGGAAAAGGAGTAGATAAAAGAAGGGAGAATCAAGTAAAGATTTATGCAATACCTTCTTAGAAGAGATTGACCACACTCCTCAACGATGAGATGGTATTGTCTTTACTCTTGAAGAGGAAAAGATTATTGATTATTTTGAGAATCTATTTATGGATCCTCTTGACAAGATTGCTGATTGCTTGGATGTGGATTTGGTTGGGAACCCAAATTTTTAGGAAGGTAATGCCGAAAATGACCTTGAAATTGAAGAGAACGATGCTCTGATTGGAAAGGAGCTTTACAAAAAGGACACTCCTTTGGATAAGGGAGATGTCGAAATTAAGAAGGAAGAAGAAGAGCCTTTGCTTGTTGATAAGGCTACTAAGGAAAATGTTTTTGAGAAATCTAAGAAGGATGATAGCTTCATGAAAAAAGAGAACCCCAATGTCTCGAGGGATGAGACATTAAAGAAAAAGGAAAAGATTCCTAGGTATATGCCTAGAGGAGAAGAGGTGAGTGGGGATGATTTTGAGTCTTCCAGTTCTTAAATCCACACTCCCATACCCTCAACTCTTCAAGAAGCAAATCTTTGAGTTGCATTACAAAGAACTCAAGAAGAAATGTCTTTTGGACATTCCCAAGGAATGGGAAGAAGAAGCTAAGACAAAATGACATTTTCAAAAAGAAGTTGGAATAGACCATTTCTCAATGGGACAAAATTGAGAAGATCATGAGGGACAATGGAATCCCAACAACTAGAGCAATTGTAAATACCCTAGAGAAGAGAAATGATGAGGGAAGGTTTATAATTCCATGTGCTCTTAAGAATTACCATTTTGAGGATGATTTTGCGGACACTGGTGCTAGTTTGAATGTCATATTACTAGGTCGTGTGAAAGAACTTGGATTTCAACACAAGATCAAGAGAGGATCGGATCCCATCTTACTTGGGGATGCATTTAAAAAGACTCCTATGGGAAGGCTTGAGAACATTGAGCTAAGGGTAAACAATACACTTGTTAAGTGTGACTTTGTGGTTGTGGATACTAAGTCCAACCAAGCAAAATTCCCTTTGATCTTAGGAACACCATTCCTCCTCACTATCGGAACTTCAATAGACTTTGGTACTAAATTGCTCGTCTTGAAGAGAGTTGATGAAGGAGTCTCCTACCCATTGCTTAAAATTAAAAGAGACAATGCTTTTTGCGGTACGACCTACTTAAGGGAACCAAAGAAAATGGGTAGGATTTGAGAGGAGAAAGTCTATGAGAGCTTGGAAAAGGATGGAGTTTGGGAATTACTTCATAAAGAAGACCTCAAAGGAGATGTGCCCCACGAGAATTTGGGAGTGATAATGGATAAAGCCAAAACTCAAGGGCCAACCTTCAAGCGTTGCTACAATCCCCATTTCATCAAAGGTAATGGAGTGAAAAACTTCAACAAGATTAGGGATTGGGTGATAAGGAAGTCTCCAAGAGGAACTAACCATGAAGAGGGGGTCCTTAATCTCACCAACTAAAAAGAAAGAAGAACGGTCAAGCTAATGATCTTAAATAAGCGCACTTGAGAGGCAACTCCTGCATATCCTTTGTAAATATTTCTTTTTAAGTCTTTAAATTTCATGCTTTTAAATTTCAATAATGGTGGTTATGTCTTAGGAAAACCTTGTTCCAAGGACATTCTTTTGCTCTAAGCATAGGTGCCAAGGGAGAACTAATCAAGGAAAGGATCAAGAACCACAATGGAGTTTGGGCATTACACTTTCAACAAGTCAACATGACTCGATTTTAAAGACACTCCATGTGCTAAGGTAAGTTCTCTAAAATTCAAGCATTCCATTTGCATTTTACCATTTAAAAGAATTTCAAGAGTGATTTTGCAAAGCTTGATTTGAGAAAACTTCACCCTTTTTGATCTAATTTAGAACCTTTGGTACAAAATTTTACAAGTTTAAGAAAAAAAGTTTTCCCTTCAATTTAAAAAGAAAATTTAAATTTGGTCCACTTTTCAAAATGTACCCTTTTTATTTTAACTTTTTAGAAACTTGGGGGACCACCTTTTTAAATACGTTTTTTCTACTTCAATCTCATCCACAACTTTAAGAGAGCACTTTTCTCCGTCTTCTTCCTCTCATGTCGCCATTATGAAGCTATCTTAGCAAGGAAGAAGATTTTCATTTTTCAAAAAGAGATTTGTGTTGAAAAACAATAGCTTTGATTTTTCTAAGTTCATTCAAGATTCTCTCCTCATCTCATTTTCTTCAAAACATCAAGAACAAGATATGAAAATCCCAAAATCCCCTCCTTTACCATCTTTGAATTTCGATTTTTAGAATGAGTAAGGAAATGTAGATGTTTAATGGGATCTTAGGCTAGAGAAAGCTTGGTCATGAAGGCTTCATGAGCTATATTTGCTTAGAAACACTTAGAAATCATGAATCTAAAGTTGTGTGCTTGAAGTGAATAGTACTGAAATCTTCAATTTTTGGAAACTTGAACTTGTAGGTTCATAATGGTTGGGTTTTAGATTTAGAATCTATCATCACTTTCTTAATTTGGAAAAATCATTGGGGTGTTTAAGACACCCATAAATGTCGATTTCTAGGGTCCCATAAATATAAAGTTGATTTTTTGTTCTTTAATAGCTTTTACTTGAAGTAATTATTGAAATGCTTGGTTTGTTGAGCATGATTATCCTTACTACTTGTTGGTGTCAAAAATGGTCATCTCGAAATCAACGTCCAAGACCGCATCGCTAATCGGACTTACTTGGAAACACGACCAACAGCTAGACTCACCGTCGTCAAGACTTAACGTCTTCTAGACTTACCTTTGTCTTGACTGGTCACCATCTACACTAAACTATCATTCAACAAAGTCTATCCGTCCGCGAACAACTAAAGAGCACGAATGCTAAAGTTAACATCCACGATTTATGAATAAACTCTTGGAAGACCTCGCATTGCGAACTTCAGAACGATACGAAACCTCCGTGACCATCGGAGAACAGCGTCATTTCGAAGAAATGTCTAAACGCCGATTGACACCAAACCTACGAACGAGTCTTGGAACTGATTGAAGACTGAACTAGAGACCGATCTAGACGTCGATCAGAACCGAGGCCGGAGATCCGTCTTGGCGCGGATTGGCAACGCCAATCGACGCAAGGACCGAGCCAAGTCCTTGGCGCCAATTGGCGCCAGGACCAAGCCAAGTCCTTGGNTGGCGCCAGGACCAAGCACAGTCCTTGGCGCCAATTGGCGCCAGGACCAATCACAGTCCTTGGCGCCAATTGGCGCCAACCCCAATCATAGTCCTTGGCGCCAACTGGCGCCAGGACCAAGCACGGTCCTTCGTGCCAACTCGCGCCAGGAACAAGCACGGTTCTTGGCGCCAACTGGCGCCAGGACCAAGCACGGTCATTGGCGCAAACTGGC
>OVAN01010484.1:0-15716 GCA_900406275.1 Anastatica hierochuntica | reverse complement strand
ATTTTCCTCGCAAATTTCTCTCGCAAATTGCGTGTTTTCTTGTAGTGAGATAACAAATCCAGGTGAGCTCTGAGGCTGTTTCCGAAAGAGCTATGTATTCCGCTTCAGTGGAACTCTTGGAAACAGTTTCTTGTTTCTTCGCCGACCAGAAGATAATGTTGTTTCCCAAAAAGGTACAATATCCTCCCGTTGATCTCCTTGTTTGTTGACAACCTGCCCAATCACTATCACTGTAAGCACGAAGAGTGCAATCAGTGTTGTGATTAAAGCTAATGCCCATGTTAATTGTGCCTTTAACATATCTTAGGTTGCGCTTGAGGAGGTTGAAGTCAGATACTGTTGGCTCATGTATCTTCTGGTAGACGTAATTAACAGAGAACTGGAGATCTGGCCTTGTAAGGGTAAGGTACTATAACTTCCCTGCAAGACTCCGAAAGTAAGTAGGATTAGGGAAAATTTCATCTTGTTTTGGTACCTTATTAAGTTGCAGAGGCAGGGGGTTGGCATTGGAGCACAGTCTGCCATAGAAGCAGCAATAAGGAGATCCTCTGCATACTTTTCCTGAGACAAGAAAATCCCCTCTTCATGGTAATGTACTTGTATGCCTAGGAAGTATTTCATTCTGCCTAGATCTTTCATCTTGAACTGCTTGCTCAGTTCTGTAAGTAGAGATGTAAAGAGTTGAGAGATGTTGCATGTAACTAGCATGTCATCCACATAGAGTAGGAGCATGATAAAATTTGTCTTGAACACATATGAATAGAGAGGGGTCCCTGGTACTGCATTCAAACCCAAATTCAAGTAGAAAGTTACTGAATTTGTCATATCAGGCCCTAGGAGATTGTTTTAGGCCATATAGTAACTTGTGTAGTCTGCATACATGTGTTGGTTTGTCTGGATCCACAAAACCAGTTGGTTAGGTCATGTAGACTGTATCTGTTAGGTCTCCATGTAGAAAGGCATGTTCTACATCCATTTGTTTTACATCCCACTTCATGATAGTAGCAAGATGTATAATTGTTCTGACTGTAGCAGTACGAACCATAGGACTATAGGTTTCTAGGTAGTCAATACCTTCTTCTTGATTGTATCCTTTTGCAACAATACAAGCCTTGAGTTTGTCCAAGGTCCCATCTGCATTGAGTTTGGTCCTGAAGACCCATTTGCAGCCAAGGACATACATATCAGGATGGTAAGGTTCCAAGGTCCATATCTTTGCTATAGAAAAATTGCCTATTTCAGTGCCCATAACATTAGTCCATCCAGGGTCTTTTAGGGCAGCTGTGATAATCTTTGGCTCTGGATAGCTAACTCTGTGAGTTAGAAGAACAAACTTTGGGTTTGGTTTTACCACACCAGATTTTGATCTTGTTTTCATAGGGTGAAGAGATGTTGTTGTGTCTGGAGGAACTATGTCCAATGTTAACTCTTCTGTGTCTGTCCTTGCAGGTTGAGAGAGATGATTGTTGCCTATAGGAACAGGTTCAGAGCCTGTCGTACACCCAGGACCATCTCTCTCTTGTGAAGTAGACACAGAAGCAGATATTGGAGAGGCTGTAGCAGGCAAAGGTGGAGGGTCTGAATCTGGTGTTGAAGGTAAGGATGTCCTTTCTTCTGATAGTTCTTCTTCTACCTGTAACACAAAGGTAGGACTAGTTGGAAGAGTTACCCATGGGCTTTCATATGGGTGTTGGTCCTGTAGACTTAGAGTAGAGGGTAGACTCTTGTACCAGGCTTCCATCAGAGGGGTAATGAAGCTTTGGTCTTTGTATGTAGTCTGAAAGGGAAACACAGACTCATCAAAGATTACATGTCTACTGATATTGACTCTACCAGTAGGGGGCAGAGACATCTGTAACCCTTGTATCTATCATTATAACCGAGAAAGACACACTTTAGTGATCTTGGATCAAATTTGGTCTTAGCATAATCCCTCAGTGTAGGATAACAGGTACATCCGAAAGTTCTGAGGGAAGTATAATCTGGTGTCTTTCCAAACAGGATCTCAAAAGGAGTTTGATGGTGATCCGTGGAGGAAGAGGGTAGGAGGTTGGTCGTGAAGTAAGCTTCCACCCAATACTTATGAGGTAGAGAACTCTGAAAAATCATTGTGAGAGCCAGCTCTGTCAGGTATCTATGCCTCCTCTCTGCCATGCCATTTTGTTGAGGTGTGTGAGGGCATGATATATGTTGCTTGATGCCTGATTCTTATAGGTGATGAAGGAACTTCTTGCTGGTAAACTCTCCTCCTCCATCACACTGAAAAGTTTGGATTTTTGAGCATAACTGGTTCTCAACAAACACCTGAAAAATCTTGAAAATTGACAAGAAATCTGATTTTCTTTTCAGGGGATAGAACCAGCAATAGCGAGAGTAGTGATCAATGAAGATTTCATAAAAGCAAAATCCTTGAACTGATTTTATTGGAGAAGGCCCCTAGAGATCACAGTGTATTTTCTCCAAAGACTTAGTAGCAACAAAACTAGAATTATAAAAAGGTAGTCTAATGCTTTTTCCCATCTGACAGTCTTCACATATCTCTTTTGTGTTTTGACTTATTGATAATACTCCATTTCTTGCTAGCAGCTGGATAACTTGGGCATGAGGGTGTCCTAATCTCTTATGCCAGACATGATCTTTGGCTGAGACTTTTCTGGAGGAGAAAAGAGCTTCTTGTCGTTTGTTCTCCAGAATATAGAGGCCATAAACCTTTCTTCCCAACACTGATACCATGTTGACAAGATCAATCTAAAGAAGATGTTTACTCTTATGAGAGCTTATTTAAATAACAACTAAGATTAGAAAATGAAATAGCTCATAAGAGCTTTATTATGCAAGAAATGTAAAGAAAGAAGAAGCTTAGATTGTATCCAAGATCAGAAGAAGATTTAATTAATTTTGTATAAGGAAAAGGAGGCTGCTTTGTAGCAGCCAAAGATTGATATCACATATTGTTATTACACTTCTATCTATATGAAATGAACTTGCCAAGAACCCTAATTACATGGACTATGTGCTTGCATTGTGGGCTTCTCGTTGGGCTTGAACACTTGTGCAATTGATGCTCTAATATTCCCCCGCAAACTTTGCGTCAGGTGAAACCAAGATGCAAAATTTAAACCTTAATTGTAGAAGAAGACTTGGTGGAATGAGTAGCGGAAGCATGATCACTTAGTTGTAGGTTAACCCTTCTCTTCACCGTAAAACAAGTATTAGTGTGAGAACTATTCAGACCTATATTTGGTGAGTATCGTTGGCTCACTTAGAGGTAATCTTTTGGTACTAGGAAAGTCCTATACGATCTCACTCAGAGGTATCCTTTGATCTATTTGTCTCACCAAGAGTCCAAATTTTTGTTTTACTCGGGAACTTCACTAAACCGTCTCAAGAAGAAGAAGAAAATATCTTCACACAACTAATAACTATACTGGCTATCTATTTCCCATCCATAAGCCAACTCCAAACTGCATTTTCATAATCAGCTTCTCTATTGGGCATTTTATCGAGCATCTGGTGTGCGCTCAACATTTTCCATTAAAACCAACAGAAAAATCTGCATTCGACTCATCCATATCATAACCAATATGCTAACTACTTGTTGCAGTAGCATTCTAATCATTCCAGTGAGCTATTACGGGAAAATCTAATTTGCTCAAACCCAAAGGCAGCCTATTCCAACTTATCTTCATGACTTCCATAATAATCTAAAACCAGCAAAGTCATAGAATAGATCTGACCTTAGATTGCATTTGTGAATCTTGAAGATACTAGTATGCAACTCATCATGTCATGACTTGTAGCTTTCTGGCCAAGTGTTAAGATGACTCGAACTCTTGAAAGCAATTCTGAAACTGATCGGGTCTTCATGCCATCGATATTGTTGGCTGGCACCAACACACACTCAACAAGACAAAGGTGAAAACCAGAACCCAAAGTAGAAGAAAGTAACCAACAAAACGAGTTGGATCCACCGGTTCTATCAAAGACGTCGACTTTACTTCTGGATTCTTTGGCTTTTAATCAACTCCCTCATATAAAAAAAATCTCTCAAGGTTATACTTTTATGATCCAGACACATGCCAGAGTGTTGTATCAACCCTTGGTGATTTCATATTCTTCTACAAGTCAACGAAACTTTGGTTTACTCATGGGCCATCTTCAAAATCGAGATGAGGTTTGCACAAATAGAGTAGGCAGTGACTGGAAAATGACGAGACCAACACCCAATGAACCGTTTGGCTATGATACCATGTTAAGCAGTCTAAAGAAGATGAAGAACAGATAAGAAAGTTTTCATTTTTATTTCCTCATGTCATTCACAATACATCTCTTCTCTTATTTATACAAGGTGTCTTCGTTTAACCTAATGACAGGTGGCATCATTATCTTCAGTCTCCTGATTTGAGAGAGAGAGAGAGAGAGAGAGAGAGATCTGTTAGAGGTTGGGATTGGTGAGGCTTGCTTTTTCATAGCTTGAGAGTAAGATTCCTTCTGCTTGCCTTTGTCGTTTGTTGAAGAAAGAGATGTGGTGTCTTTTCCTCTAAGAGTATCGTTTCTTCTTATTGCAGGTTTGGGCTGGACTGTTTAAATCTTCTCTTTTGTGGGCCTTGGCGTAGGCTGAAGCTTCTCCTTGAGTTCTAGGCTGTCGTTTTGAGATGAGAGAGCTTCAGACACACCGTTGTTGTTCTGAGATCTTGGCTCCAGCAATTCAGGCTTCAGCTTCTTGCTCGATTCAGTAATACCAAGTAGCAAAAGCTAGATACTAATACTTTTGTGCATGAGCAAGTAGCTCAAAACTCATAATCAGGAAAAAAACGTAAAAAAACTAATATCTTTTTGGACCAAGTATATGGGATAAGTTCACTCATGTCATAACGATGATGATGCCTTGGAAGATTTAACTGTTTTGTTCCTTCTTAATTTGAAGGATAAATTCTTGATGGAAGCAACGACAATGTGGCTGTGGATCATTACCGTTGATACAAGGTTATATAAAAGCTGAAAGCATTGGTATAGAGATCAGGGATAATTTTGTTTGAAAATCTTCATGTGGTCTCCATTTTTCTTCGCTTGGTCCAAAAGACATTGAAACCGATGTCTGTTGGAAAAAAACTATCATCATCATTACTTAAGTCAGTGGAGACGTGGAAACCAAAATATTTGTGAGGAATCGAAGTTAAAGGTTAAGCCTTTTGATAAAAAAAACTTTCAAATCACAAAACACACGAACCGGTTCCCGTAGAACAAATTCAATATGTCACATCGCATGTCATTTGTACAGGTCAAATAAGACATACTGAGAAGAAGATGATGCACAGATGCTGTAAAAGTGCATTTCTAAGCTGAGCTTCTGAACTTATTAAAAGTTTATTAGAAGCACAAATCATGATGAAACAATAAAACATTATGTGGTGAATTATACAAGATCTAAACATTGTGTTTAAATAAAAGTTACCTCTATAAACGATTGGATCCGAAGGTGAAGGACGTGGCTCTAGCGGCGGGTAACCGGTCAGCATGTGAATATGAATAAGAGTCACCTGAAAACACAATATTAAGAAGGGGTATATATATATATATATATATATTAAATGAGAAGACGCTCGGTGACGTGTCGCGCTCACAGAATTTGCAGGTGACGTGGCGCAATTCTGGAGCTCGGCGGTTTTTATTTTTTCTTTTTAAAAAATGTTTTAACTTATATGTCGCATTCTCATTGGTCATCTCTTATTTTACGCTTAAAAATAGTGTATATTTTGTAAAAGACGATATTAACCCTACTGAAAATTATAGAATTTATCTTAATTGGAAAAAAACTAGGTCGTGTTTATCTTTCTTCAATGGCACCTTTTTATTTTCTTTTATAAACTTTTTTAAAAATAATCTCTTTTTATTTGCTTTTATAATTTTTTAAAAATATCTGTCTCTTTTTATTTTCTTTTATATAATGTTTTTAAAATCATCTTTTTTATTTTCAAAAAAAATTTAAAAATCGTCCTTTTTATTATTTTCTTTTATAATATAATTTAAAAAATTTTAGCCTTTAAAAAAATTATTTTATTTATAAAAAAGTTTAAAAATTTTTGTTTTTTTATCAAAAATAAAATCGTCCCTTTTTATTTTCTTTTATAAATATTTTTTAAAATCATCCCTTTTTATTTTTAATTCTCAAAAATATGTTTTCGTCTATGTGGCCTCCTCTAATTGGCTATCTATTATTTTCGCTTTTAGAAAATAGTTTACCTCCCACAAAAGACTAAACTAACCCTACTCAAAATTCTAAAAATAATAAAAATTCAAAAAAATTCAAAATTATACATAATGGACCGTTCACGATCTCCTAGATCCAGATATTTTGCTTTTCGTTTTTAAATTCTTTTTTTACAAGATGGAATTGTGTTTTAAGACTAACAACTGCAATGAATTATTCAGGTTAACTTATAACCAATACGTCATCAATATCTTTCTTTTAGAAATCAAATTTTTCAAAAATTGTCATGCCCGTGCGGATGCACGGACCACCACCTAGTATATATATATATATATATATATATATACACACACACACACACACGAAGGGGGTGATGTAACGATTGTTCACCAACATTTTAGCAAAAAAAAGTTGGAAATCTAAAGAGACAAATATTTTGAATTGTAAAATACAATAGAAGCACCAACTATTTATATAAATAGATTAAAATCTAGGGTTTAAAGATCAACGAACAAAAAATTAAAGCGATAAAAACAAAAGAAAAGATAAATATCGCGAAGATTGCAAACCTAAATTTTTCTGGTGCAGCCAACTTTTGATTGGCCGAAAAATAAAACATATTTTAAGAGATAAATACATAATTTCGTGTAGGGATAAAACGATCCAAAATCGGTTGGTAGAAAATAATGAACGGATACGACGATACCACGCGAGAAAAAAAAAAAAGAACGCTTCAGATTTTGCCACGTCATATGCTACGATATTTCCAACGATTTTTTCTATTTACCGACTTTGTATGATCGTCACGTCAGTTTTTGACTTCTCATTTAATAATAGTATAGAAATGGTGAAATAGAAAAAAGTGAAAAAGAGAGAAGAAAATGAAATTAAGCTGCGTAAAATGTTAACGTAAATGTTTTCTTTGCTAAAACATAGTGGGAAAATTATTATTTTCTTTCTCTTTGTTCAACAGTACCTAACGAAAAACATAAAATAATATATTTAATCAAAGTTTGTCTGACTGGTAAAATTTGAGCGTAAGAGAGAGTAATTTTTTTAACGCTAATCATGTCATTCAGTCGGATTAATGGCGGAGCTAGGTTTGTGGTTGTGGATGCAACTGCACCCACTAAAATATACATAACTAGATTTTGATACGCGTCAAGTACGAGATTATACTATATATAGAATTGGTTTTTAAATAATAAAAGTGTATAAATATGTAATTCAGAAAAAGCGAAAAATTATGGTAGTTGATATTACAGTATTTTTAAGGTGGTTCATTTGAAAATCTTATGTTAAAAAAGATTTGGATAAATAATGTGATACTAAAATTGTATATGTTTTGATAAATTATAAAATTTAAGACATGAATGGTAAATGAAATAGTATTAATTGATTGTTTTTGTACAACTTTGAAAAATTGAAATGGAAGTGCTCTAATTGTGTGTCGATAGACCAATTTTTTGAAATAGTATTAATATTGTTAACTTTTGAAAATTTTAATTGAAAATCGATTGAGAACATAAATGTTGGATCCGAAATCCACACAGAATATGGGGTACGAGATTTGTGATGAAATGTGAAAAGAGAACTGTATCTTTATTGATTTTTCTTAAAATGTGATGTAAAGGTTACAAGCTGAGTTTTTAAAGAAAGAATCTCATCCCTTTTCTTGAGCTCCCCCTTCTCCTTTTATACTCTTTTCATCTCGTAACTGCTCCATTAATGCGCATTAACTCCTCCTATCAATGTCGGTTCTTCGGTTTTTATTCACCCTTAGCTTGAATTGGTTGGGCCTGACTTTCCTTCTGCGGGTAAGGCTGAATGTTTCTTGACGGACCTTAACGGCCCGTTAGCACCTCGATCCTTTTGTTGAATCCTGGGTCGGTTTACTATGAACCGGGTACGGTGGGTAGTACCTCCACCAATAGCCCTCCCCCAGAGCTTGACTTATGGAAGCTCGGTCAGAGATCTTGGGGTTAGGATCTCTTGACTAGCTCCTTTTAAGGCAAGAAGATCACGATTGAACCTGATTTGGAGTCAACCGACCCAGGTTGCCTTAAACGAACCGGGAAATTTGAAAATTTGATTTGGAGATCTTGTGTTTAGCGAGTTTTGAAGAAGATTTGGTTTGTCGGTGGGGCCCACTTGCGTCTAATCCGTCGCCCACGTCACAACACCCTCGAGACGTGTCATTGAAAAGGTGTGACCTTTTGCATTCCCTCCTCATTGCGATTCGACTCCCCCCTTTGAAGAAAAAGAAAAGGTTTGCTCCGTTTCCTTTATTCTTCCTATTTTCTTGCTTTATTTTGTGATTTCTATATCTTCCTCTGCGATTCGCCTTCTGCAATCCTTGGTCCTCTGTGCTTCTTCTACGCCCCCTGAGCTTCCATGGATTTGTTGCCCCCTAGTTAGAAAGAAACCCTCGAAGCACGCCTCTGTTCCCACAGTCGCCTCCTCTTCTGGGCAAGGCCCTTCATCTCCGTCGCAGACGGTCAGAGACACGCAGGGGTCCTCCGCTGAAAGGTCCCTTTCTTCGTCTTCTCTGGTTGACCTCCTAGTCCATCGCCCTGATTCTAGGGAGACGGAAGAATTCTCCCCTTTCTCACTTATCGTGAGAGAAGGAGAGGGTAAATCTGAGATGGCTAGTCCTGCTCCAGCGGTTATTCTGGCGGTGCCATTAACCGTCGCCCCCGCCGCTGCCTTCTTCAATGTTATGCCGACCACCAGCACACCCAAATTGATTAGGTCTCTGAGGGAGAAGTGTAAAATCCCGGACTCGGTGTTTATTCAACTTCTTACTCCTTCAGAGAGACCTTGGACCCCTCCTGAAGGCTTCTTTTGCTTGTATGAGTCCTACTTCCTCAAAAGCCATCTCTTCTACCCCGTGCGGAGCTCTTTGTCCTATACTGTCGGCGTCGGACCGTTGCCTTCTCCCAGCTAACGGTGGGAACCGTTAGGACAATTCTGGGCTTGATGGTTATCATCGCAGAGAGAGACGTGGAGCTAGGAGTTCAGCTACTGGAGCTCCTTACCAATTTCAAGGCTTCCGCTAAGACGGGGCACTACTACGTTTCAGGTCGCCCGCAGCTGGTGGCGTTCCCTGAGACCAAAAATGACCCCTGGGAGCAGGCGTACTTCTACGTCCCGGCCGACGTCAACTCCCTGCCCGAGCAGTTTGTTGATTCCACCCGCCGGATGTGGAACCTTGACCCTGGTAGCCGACCTATTTCAAGTCGTTGTTTCCTCTGATTTACCTATCTCCATCTTTTCTAACTTGCTTTCGTTTCCCCTATCCTGCAGTTGCTCTTATACGTACGAAGCCTTCTCTTCGAGTTGACCTCCAGGAAGTGATAGCATCTCTGAAGCGGGCTCCAAACAGATCTTGGGCATTCTTCACCCCCGACCGTATTGCTAGAGCTTTTTCCAGGGTCGTTGCAGCCAGGGTAGACAAACCTTCACCCCCTTCTCCTCTCGACTTCAGTTATCCCCATTTGAGATGGTGCACCCTTCTGTTGTTATCCCAAGCCTGGAGCAACGAGTTGCGGAAGCTCGTCGCAAGAAGGCTGAAAAAGAGAAAGCTGCTGCACAAAAAGCTGAGGAGGAGAGAGCAGCTGCTGCCAAGAAGGCGCTTGGCGAGGAAGCTGCTGCTAGAGAAATGTCTAGCAAGAAAGAAGAAGATCAGCTCTGGGCCGAGAGGGAGCAGCTTCTGAAGGAGGGTCGCCTCGACACTCAGACCCCTAGCCCTTCTGAGAGCGGGGAGAGGGCCCCTGCCCCCGAGAAGGCTCCTGCGAGCTCTGCTGCTAATACCGGCTTGATGCCTCCCCCTCCGGCGAAGGTCCCTGTTGCTGCTCCGCCCTCAAGCCGTGAGGCTTCTCTCGCTGTGGTCAGCGAGGCTGCTAAGAAGAAGAAGGAAAAAAGAAGCCCACTGGGAGCTCGGGCAGGGGAGACTTGCGAGCTCGCGAATCTTCTTCCAAGAAACGCTCCTCCTCCCCTTCCACCGGTTCTTCAAAGAAGCAGCGTACCGAGCAGGGGAGGAGCCCTACCCGGAGCAGGTCAGATCAAAGAGGTCCCTCTGACCGCCGGAGGTCGGAGGAGAGGAGGTCTCCTGACCCACCAAGGTCAGAACCTAGGAAGCCGAAAGACAAAGGGCTTCCCGCGAGCTCAGAGCCCGCGACCCTCTCCTCCCAACCTCAGGACGTTGGCCTCTCCTTGAAGCTTGACCGACCTGAATCCTCCTCCCTTGGTTACAGGAGGGAGGCCACCACGAAGTTCTGCGAGGGTGTCCAGTTTCCCGACAGCCCAGCCCTTCCAAAAAAGTTCCATTTGCAGACAGACTCCTACCAGGATTTCTGTGTCCGTTTTACTGAGGTAGTCTTCTTGGAGCCCACGCCTTCTATTTTGACTCTCCCTCTCTAACTCCTGACTTTTTGCTCTCAGGGAATGGGCTTCCTCAACCGCCTCCGGTTGGAGTATGAGGCTGAGCTAGCCCGCATGAAGTCCCTGTGGTACCAGGACAGCCATGCCCTCACTGTTGAGAGGGGCATGCGCAGCAAGGCGGTCAAGATGGCCAACAAGAAGGACTTCGAGCTGAAGGAAATGGCCCGGAAGGTCGCTAAAATGGAGGTCAAGAATGAAGCTCTCAAGGCATCCTGGTCTCAGGCTCTCAGGGAGCTCAAAACTGCTGAAGAGCAGGCCCAAAAGAAGATGGAGGTGATGGAGAAACGCTTGGTTGAGGCCAAGACTAGTGCTGACGACCTCTTCAACGAGCTGCAGGAAGCCCGCAGTGAGGCGCAAAAGGAAGAGGAGAGGACGGAAGCCAAGCTGGAGACAACGGAGAAGAAGTTCTCCGACCTGTTGTGGCATCACGATTGTGCCGCCAAGGCCCATGAGGAAGTAGTTTCCCGCCTCAAGGTGCAAATCGACAGGGCAGCTCGGAAGGCTTCCAAGAAGGCCAGGAAGGAGGCCGCTGCTAAGTACAAGGTCCGCTTCCTAAAGGTTGAGCGGGCTATTGAGGATGCCAAACTTGTGCAGGAGAATGCTCTCTTGTAATCCCAAGCCCAGGCCCGAGCTGAATTTATTGACAAAATCAAGGAGACCAAGGCCCAAGGGAACGAGCTTGACCTTGATGCTGAAAGGTAGGACATGGCGGCAGCCCTCAAGGATTTTGCCGATGAGCTTAATGAGATGGACATCATTGAGCTTAACCTTGTTGAGGATCTTCCTTGGCCACCATCCCTGCTCCTACCCCTGCTCCTGCGGAGGCGGAGGTTTCCTCTGTAGCCGCTGATCCCCCCGAGCTCACCATGGTCCCAGCTGTCCTAGCCTTGGCCCCTTCTGCGGAGCCCGCTGCCACTGATGATGCTCCTCCAGCCCTCCAGATCGATCAGTTTGGGTCTAATGCTGCCGCCATCTCCCCAAGTGTCGCCTCCGAGCTTGCCCAGGATCGCGAAGGAACCCAAGAATAGGCCGCATGTGCCCTTAGTATCTTTCTTTGTAATTTTTTTTAAAATTTTTTGCCAGTTTCCGTTAGTATCTATGCTTTCCTTTTATTCTGAATTTTGACTTTTGGTACCCGTAGGGCTTTTATCCAACTTTTCCAAGTTTAAGTTAAGATTTTCTCTTCTGCCCAAACTCAAACCATCTAGTCTCCTTCTGTGCACAACACTCCTCTTGGAGAGTAGGCATTTTGTCTAAGTCCCGAGATCTTTAATTATTAATTTGGCGCTTGACAATTGGTTTAGGTACGAGAGCATCGAGAGCATGTTGTTGGTGCTTAAGTTGAAGTACACGAAAGCACCTTGCTGATGCTTAAGTGTTCAAGCGCGCGAAAGCATCTTGTTGATGCTTAAGTGTTTAAGCCTTTGGTTCTGTGTTGTTTTTGCATGTTCGTTGTTTTACATCTCGACCCCAAGTTTTTGTTGTTGTTTTTTGTATGTAATGGCGTGTTAGCGGGAGAAAGTCGTCAAAAAGGGAACGTTGCTTCCCACCACAAGTTCTGCGACTTGCGGAACGCGAAGGCCCTCTCATTGAGTTCACTCTTATCTTTAGTAGCGAACATAGGAGCGAGGAATGTCCCCAGATTACCCTGTTTCAGGACTTGGCGTTTGGGCGCAGCGCGCTGCTGGCTTACTCCATGCCACACTCAAGGCCTCTTACTTAAGTAGAGAGGAGACTCTTAAGTAAAAGGAAGAATCTGATTTTTGAGTGTCTTGCGGACGTGGTCTGGCTATCCTATAAAGGTATGCTTAAGTCATATCGGGATGTGGCGAACCGTTCGAAGGCTGCCCTTCCACATCCATGTTGTCGTTTCACCCAGGCACTTGTGAGAAGCGTGCAATTAACTAGGAGGTCGGGGGACCTGGCCAGGGAGCCGACACAACCGAGCTTCCTCGAACACATGTGAATTAAGGAGTGAATAAGTCAAAGAATGTATGTTTTTTACTATAACAGTTGTACCCGTAATGGGCTGCCTACGTACCCCGGAGGGATCAAGCCTTTCCGTAGTTCAATTACATTGAAGCCCAAAGGGCTTGTCTTTTTTTTGCAAGAAACCGATATGAAATTTGACTGTAGAATGTCTTCAAGTTCACCGAGCTCCATGGACGAGGCTCCGGCGACCATCCATGCGGAGGAGTTCGTCACCCCGGGATGCAGTGCTTTGGCGATGCTATAAGGGCCTTCCCAACTTGCGCCGAGCTTGCCAGCCTGGTACTCGGACGTGTTCTGGACCACACGCCGGAGAACCAGATCGCCCTCTTGGAAGGTGCATGAACGAACATTCTTGTTGTAGTATTTGGCGACCTGGTATTGGTAGGCTTGAAGACGGACGAAGGCGAGTTCCCGCTGCTCTTCAATCGTGTCTAAGTTCATCCTTAATAGCTCGTCGTTGGTTGTGACATCCTCGGGGAGGACCTGGCGGCGGAGTGTGGGCACTCGTACTTCGGCAGGGATCATTGCTTCAACGATATACACAAGGGAGTAAGGCGACTGATGGGTGCCGCGACGCGGTGTGGTGTGATGTGACCAGAGGACTCTGTCCAACTCTAAGGCCCAACTTCCCTTTTTGGTAGCCAATCGCTTCTTGAGGCCTTCGATAATGCGCCGGTTCGTAGCTTTAGCTTGCCCATTGCCCTGGGGATTGTGGGGCGTTGAATACTGGATAGCGATCTTGTAAACGAAGCAAAAAGGCTCAAAGTCCCTGGAGGTGAACTGTGAGCCATTATCCGTAACAATTGCGTGCGGGATGCCATGACGGCACAAGATGGTTTTCCATAAGAAGTCAATGACTTGCTTATCCTTGATCGTCGCGTAGGCTTCTGCCTCGACCCATTTGGAGAAGTAGTCAATAAGGACTAGCAGGTATTGCTTTTTATCGGATTTGGGCAGCGGGTCGACTATATCCATTGCCCATCGCATGAACGGGTATGGTGTCATAACCGACTTCATTAGCTCGGTCGGCTGATGGATGATGGGGGCATGCTGTTTGCACCGTTCACATTTCTTTGCATATGCTAGACAGTCACGCTCTATGGTCGGCCAATAATAGCCTTGCTTGCGTATCTTTTGCGATAGCGACCTACCACCGGCGTGGTTCCCGTTGACGCCTCAGTGAACTTCTTGGATTATTTTCTTGACCTCATCGTCGTGCAAGCAATATAGGTAGATGCCTGTGTCGCTTCGGTGGAAGATCTTGTCTTCAAATATTGTGTAGTGCGCGCTCCGTTGCTTCAGCTTCCGAGTTTGCCACTTGTTAGGTGGGACATCCCCGTATGCGATGTAGCTCCTTATCTCATTTCGTCAGTCTTCCCCCTCTCCAATTCCTTCGAGAGCGACGGCGCCGGGGTCATCCCCGAGATTGTCCTCGTGAAGGGCCATGGCTTGCGGCAAGTCCGATAGATCGTTGGGAGTTCCCGAGGTTGGTGCCGCCAGGATTTCGCTAATACTTGACTTTGCCAGAGTTTCGACTGGAATTGTACGGCTCAGGGTGTCGGCAGAAGCGGAGGCCAGCGCGGCTAATGCGTCGATGGCGGAGTTTTCCTTTCGTGGCACCTTGGTCAAGGAAAACTCGTCAAACCCAGCTGCCTCTGTTTGCACCAGCGTCAGATATGCGGTCATGCGATCATCCCGAGCTTCGTACTCCCCATTGAACTGGTTTGCGATGAGCTGGGAGTCGCAGAAGACGCTAATCCTTGCTGCGTGAACTGCCTTCGCCAGACGTAATCCCGCGAGCAATGCTTCGTACTCCGCCTCGTTGTTGGAGGTCGAGAATGCGAGGCGGAAGGATTGCTCTATGGTTTCACCGGTTGGTGAAACGAGCTGTACCCCAATGTCAGACCCCTTGGTGTAGGAAGAGCCGTCCACGTGTAGAGTCCAGGTACCTGGAACCTCTGTGTCCGGGCTCAGCTCTGGGGTTATTTCAACGATGAAATCCGCTAGGACTTTCGACTTCAGCACAGTTCGGGGTTTGTACTCGATGTCGTATTCGCTAAGTTCGATCGCCCACCAAGCTAGGCGCCCTGACTGCGTTGGGTTGTCAAGTATGGTGCGAAGCGGGTGATTGGACAATACGGCTATGGAGTGAGACTGGAAGTACGGGCGGAGCTTCCGTGCTGATGTGACCACGGCCAATGCCAGTTTTTCGGTTACCATGTATCTGGTCTCGGCGTCCACCAGAGATTTTCTAATGTAGAAAATGGGCTTCTGCTCGTTGCTTTCTTCTCGCACCAAAACTCCGCTGATCGCCGCGCTGGATACTGCAATATAGAGATATAAAACTTCGCCAGTTTCCGGTTTGGACAATATCGGAGGTGTGGTGAGGTACGTTTTCAGTTGGGTGAACGCCTCTTCACACGACTCATCCCATTCAAACTTCTTGTTGGAGCGAAGCTTCTGGTAGAACGGGAGACACTTGTCAGTAGAGCGGAAGATGAACCTGCTCAGGGCTGCTATACGTCCAGAGAGTCGCTGCACCTCCCGCATTGTGGTAGGCGACTTCATGTTCATGATAGCTGACAGCTGCTTGGGATTAGCCTCTATTTCGCGCTGAGTCACCAGGTACCCCAGAAACTCGCCTGAGGTGACGGCGAAGGTGCAGTTGGTCGGATTGAGCTTCATGCCGTATTTGTTGAGGACTGAAAAGCATTTGTGCAAGTGACCGACATGATCGTCCTCCCGTAACGACTTGACCATCATGTCATCGATGTATACTTCCATTGTCTTGTTGAGCTGGTCGGAAAACATTTTGTTTACCAACCTTTGATATGTTGCACCAGCGTTTTTGAGGCCGAACGGCATCACCTTGTAGCAGTAGAGTCTCCGGTCAGTCACAAAAGTCGTCTTTTCTCTGTCATCCGGGTGCATAAGTATTTGGTTATACCCGGAGAAGGCGTCTAGGAACGATAGTAGCTGGTTCCCAGCTGTTGCTTCAACCAACCGATCTAAGTGTGGGAGAGGGAAGCAGTCCTTTGGGCATGCCTTGTTGAGGTCGGTGAAGTCCACG
>OVAN01010483.1:0-15717 GCA_900406275.1 Anastatica hierochuntica | reverse complement strand
ACTCTCGTTGGCTAAGGATACTTTGCTCACAGAGATTATTTTCAAGCAATTAAACCAATTCTCGTTGCGTTTAATTAACCTAAGAGAATGAACTAGGTGATCAGTCAAGTTCAAGCACTAAGAACAATCTATGCGAAGAATTCTATTGATAATTCTCTGAATTAGCAATCCTAAACATTCAATCTCATCAATTCCTTTGAAAACCATAAAACCTAACAGGGAAACTACTCAGACATGGTGATGGAAACAGAAAACATGATTGAATTGAGAGACATGTAATAGAATAACAAAAATAGGGTTCAGAAGACTTCTCCAAAAGTAATGGCGAAGAGATTCGTCTCCCAAAGCTTACAACGTCAAAAAAATTTCAGAAGTCTGCGAAAAAGTAAGTACCAAACCTAAAAAAACGTCCTCAGCTTCCTTTTTGTGTTTCAGGATTTTTCCCCAAAAATTAGGAAATCAGAAAAAGGAAAATTAATTATTTTTTTTTCGTCAGGAGGGATGATCGATCGATCACCCCTATGGATCGATCGATCACAAAGTGAAATCGGGACGGATCGATCGATCCACTTGGGGTGATCAATCGATCGAGGCTTCTCAGATTGAACTCTTCATTTCTTCATCAAAAACCTTCCGAAATCCTCCATAATCATCACATTTCCTTTGAACGTATTCTCAGCACCTAAAACACCTGAAACACCAAAGAAAAGACTACGAAAAGCCTAAAAAATGTTTGAAAACCACTAAAGAAGTTAGTAAAAACACGAATATATCAGTAAGGCTTTGTTAGAGGATCGAAGTTATTCCTAGACCAAGGGTCCCTTAATAATCGATGAACCCACTCTCATGACGGAGATCTATTAACCTATGCACACTACAAGGCTCAAATCTCGTTTGTTTCCCATCTAAACATGCATGTGATAGTAAATCTTAAGCCCTTTTAACCATCTAGCACCTAGGTAACATCCACTATCATGGGTCCAAGTGAAAAACATAGATCTAGTTCTCTCTGGCATTTCATCGAACACTTTCAAGGCGTCTTTGAGTAAGCAATAATCTTTGAAAAACTAAAGTAGATCTTGTAGAAATCTATGCCAAGATCTAGCCTAAACATCCATTAGAACCCTAGATCTGATTCTAGCCAACCATATTTCAAGATCCAAGAAGGATCTACTCACTAAAAGTCATGGAAATCCAAAGACAAGAAATGGGTCTTTGAGCTCCCATGGTTTTAGAAGAATAGATCTAGAAAGAAAGATGAGAAAAATAAGATCCAAATCACTCAAATAAACAAAGAGTTATTACAAGGTTTTTAGATCTCAAAATATAAGCAAATAAGGTTCAAGAGGTGTCTCAAATGTGTCTAAAAAGATCTCTTAAGTGTATCCTTTTGTTCTTGGAACATAAGAAGGTATTTATATTAATGAGAAAAGAGAGGAAGCCCTAAAAAGGGCATTTCCGGGCAAAGGTATTCAGCCATCGACCTCCAAGGTCGATGGGAGCAAGCATGAGGTCGATGGGAGCCTCCCTTTAGCAGCAAGGGTGTTGTTTTCTGGAAATGTAGGCAACCATTGACCTTAGGTAGCCAGCCATCGACCTTGAGGTCGATGGCAGCTCCCCTTTAGCATTTTTGGTAGCTTCTTGCTCCTCTTTGATGCCTTGATGATCCCCAATTCTTCTATAGCCTTTTGCTCATTTTTTCCTTGATTTCGTAGCTCTAAATCCATCTTGAGTCCATCCCTAGAGCCTCCATAGATCCATCCATAGTTGCACCTACAAAATGCAAAGAAAATGCATGCAAATGCAAAATGTTCCTAAACTAGACTCTAGACTCAAACTAATGCATACTAGGACTTAGATGCCATATATACAACCTAAAATTGGATGAAACTAAGCTAAAATGAACCTAATTATGCATGAAAATATATACGCATCAGTAGGCAAAGGTCTTAGTACCCTGAATCCATCCTGTAAGATAGCGAGATCTAGCAAGTCCTGAAAGATCCAAAGATCCACTACAAGCCCTAGGAGTCTCAACAGTCAAGTCTACTCGTCTAGAAGAGGGGATAGCAATGATGATCTCTCCAAAATGAGACCTGTAGTTGAGCTCTCTAGTCTCTTTAGCAGCCTTGTGCTTGAATATATAATTCTCCTAGCAATGAGAGCTCCACAGTTGGCTCTTTGAGGATCAGTAACAAAAGGAGAGATTAGGATGAAGAATTCAAGAATTCATCCCTGAGTACTGAACTATTCGCGGTCGTACTGAAGATCCAATCTTGGCCTCCTTTGAATGCCAAGACCTAAGTTCCTCATGAGAAAAATGATCCGAAGCAGTGTAGGAAGCATGATCCGAGCTAAACTTTGCTTAATCTAAACATTCGAAATGCAAAATCCCATACAACTCACTAATTGTCAAAGAGTAAGTAGTACCTCTACATGAGAAAGTGATAACCCCAACTTGAGGCTTAACTCATCTTTCCTTGGGATATGAGAGTTCAATTGTGCTAAGGAACTACTTGGTAAGTTCCTCATAAATTGGGTAAGAAATCTCTACAAAAGCTCTCAACTTCTAATCTTCGAAGAACCAAATGACATCTCTTGTCAATCCTAGAGCATTTAGTGTTGGGAAATGGATTTTCAATGCAGCTTGAACCTTTATGGTAGAAAGTGATGCTCCATAATCAAAACTTGGATCCATCTTGGGTCCAACAACTCGTTTTCTTGGTTCCGAAGGTGCTAGAACTGTGATCTCAAGTCCCTTAGCTCTCGACTTTCTTTGTTTCTTTGTTTCTTTGGTGGTGTAGACTTAGGCACATCATTGATGATTTGAGAAACCGGAATGAAAACCATATCTTCCCCTAGTGTCTCTTCACCATTCTCACCCGATTCATCACTTAAAGTATCTTCACTCTAACTAGCTATATCCTTTCCTTGCTTCTTTGTGACCTTCTTTGAATTCTTTTTAGTACTTGGTTTTAACTTCTTGGATTTTCATGGTTTTTGAATATTTAGAGCTCTTTCCTTTTAGATAGCTATCCTTGTTGATTTCCTCACAATCTCCTCATTGTCCATTCTTGAATGTCCTACAAAATTAAAAACTCAAAGAGACAATGAGTTTCTTTAAAAATTCAAAGAGAACCATATATGTTCTTAAGCAATTTGTAATAGCAAAGAAACATCTAAATGATATAAGAAACAAATTAAAAGAATCAAACAAGTAAGAACCCAAATTTCTCAAAATTTCAAAGTCATTTTCGGATTTCATACACATAGCCAAAATCATCACCAAAAATTTCAATTTTATGGTCAAATGATGCAAAATAACTAGTACATCCTAGTTATACATAAGGAAATGGGTTTAGAACAAGCAAATTTAGCTAATATAAACTCAAATTTTCGGATTTCAATAGTTCCTAACGCTCAAAAATTTAAAATTTCAAAATCTAGTGGAGATAAGCCATTTAACATATTATAAATGTAATTCATGAACACAACAAGCTTTTGTAAAGGAAATCTCTAAGAGTCAAGCTAACAAAAGCATCAATTTAAGAAATTTATTGGTGTGTACATATTTTCATGCAAATTTTGATGCATTTTAGCTTTGTTTCATCCAGATTTCGGTTGTATATATTGCATATAAGTCTTAGAATGCATAAGTTTGAGTCTAGAGTCTAGTTTAGGAACATATTGCATTTGCATGTCATTTCTTTGCATTTGTAGGAGCAACTTTGGGATGGATTTATGGAGGATCTAGAGATGGATTCAAGGTGGATTTGGAGCTAAAGAATCAAGGAAAAGAGGAGGCAAATGATATGGGAGAAGATGGGATCAATAGGAGCACTCAAAGGATGAAAGAAGACACAAGAAGCTGCCGAGGGGCCCTGCCATCAACCCAGAGGTCGATGCTGGCCAACCTTGGGTCGATGCTGTCCTCCGTTTACAGTCTTCCTGCCCAACGTGTTCCAGCATTGACCCAGGGGTTGATGCTAGCCTCCCTTGGGTCAATGCCAGGCGACCTTGACGAGAAAAACCCTTTTAGGGCACCCACACTTCCCCTTTTTAGTATAAATACCCCCTCTTAACCTCCAAGAACATATCTTCTACCTCTTTTATCAACTTTTCAACACTTTTATTCATGTTCTAAGTTGATTCTCTTGATCTTTTAGATCAAGAGTCTCTCTTTATATTTATGAATCTTGGATCTTTTATCAATCTATTTATGTTTATGTTGCTCATCGCTACTCTCTTCTCTTCCATGATTTATGAGTAGGTTCTTTAGATGGATTTTGGGTTTTTGATATTTGGCTAGATAGGATTGTAATGATGGTGTTATGGATAGTTTATCTTTAGTTTTTAATGGATTAGAAGGCCTTAATGCTTGATTTGAAGGAATCTTGACGTATGCATTTCACGCCCGAGAGGTGTTCGATGAAATGTCTAAGATAACCTAATTCATGCTAAACCTTTCTTAGCCAATGAGAGTTGATTGCTAGGGAGTTTCGTAACTAAATAGACCTATTCTTAATGATTCTTATTGATTTATCAATCACAATAAGCAAGAGTTGAGTGATTGCATCATCTAGGAAATGGTTTACTACCATGAGAGTGGAGTAAATTATATATGTCTTTGGTCATAGAATTGCTCTTAATAGCTTGAACTAACACCACTATTACCATCTTCCTAGTCTCTTCAATTACGCTCACCCTTTATCCATCACTTTACTTATCTTTAATTCTTGTCTTTGCCATTTAAGTTAATTCTTGTTTCTTTTGCTTAATTTACTTTCTTGCTTTGCTTTCTCTATCTTGTTTATGTTATTGCTTTTGTTTTGCATTACTAAGTAGATTTTTAGGAAACCAAACCCTTCTCAATTTGCTTAGATTAGGAGGAATTGTGTATTCTCAAAGTTTAGACTTTTCTAGCTTGACGTGCTCCTTGTGGTTCGACCCCAAAGTACTACACTAGCATATCCGTGCACTTGCGGATTGTGTTATTGTTAGGAAACGGCCTTTTATAAATTTTAAAGCTTCGTTGTGATTTTGTTTGTATAAACAATCGCACAACATTTGTGAAATCCTAAAACTTGTAAATTTAAGAGAATTAGAGTCTTAGAACATACCTTAGTACTTGAATGAAGAAAGGATAGAGATTCTTCAATTGAAATCAACCCAACTTTAGTAAATGAACAAAGAATTTACATTTTTTGAAATTTAGTTCTTAGAGTTCTAAAACATGCTCAAGAGAAAGAGATGAAGTTTTAAGAGTTTTAGATCCAAAATAACTAAAGTTAAAACCAAACTCTTGTTTTCCTTCTTTATTTTCGAAATTGGTTTCGCAAAATTCGAAAAAATTAGTTTGGTTTGGCGAAAACCGGGTTTTGGACAAAAAACTCATAAATTAAGACACTTACCTCTCTAGACTGGTCCGGATATTACCGCCAACCGGTTAGAAAGAATCGCAAACGAGGCATCGTGGCTGTGTAATCGGCCGTGCGCGTTCTGGTGGCAAAAATTGATGATGGCTTGTCTGCCAGCTGGTCGTGGGGCCTCTTTTGCACAAATAGTCGGGGTTATCGTGACACCAGCCGCATGCCTTGGTAAGGCACACTCCGGTCGTGTGTTTCCCGGTGACCGGTCAGGACGGGCCTCGACCGTTTTGTTATTTCCTTGGTTGTTTCGTGTTCCGATCGGTCGTTTTGAATTCCAATTGGTCGGTTAGTATTCCAGGATGTCATTTATGATACCACAATGTTTTAAACATTTTTTATGGTTGATTTCCCTGAAAGAATTGAAGATACGACCATTTAGTTCTTTAGTTCTTACTATTTCTTTTTAACCGGGTTAAGAACTTGTTTGGATAGTTGGTCGTTGTTGCTCAGATCTTTAAAGTAACATGGTGAATTTTAAGTTTCCCAACTTGATTCTCATCAATGAATGACACTTTTGGCTTGCCGGCAATGACGTAATATTAGCTAAAAATTAAAATTTGAAAAATCTAAATTCTAACTGGTCCGTTTTGTTTATAATTGTTCTTTGCTCGGGCATCTTCAATGGTTTCAGTTGATTTGCTTGGTGGCCACTGGAAATCTCCATGTTTCCTTTTGTTAAGAAACTTGATCCCCCGGAAAACTTTTGATTTTGACCATTCCAGGGTCAATTTCTCTTGGGCATGTCATCTATCATATAGTGTAAATTTATTTAAAAAAAATGAAGTTCGGGGTTTTCTTACCTCTTTTGGTACTTTTTGAGACTTTTTCAAGATCCCATAATGAATAACTCCCAGTGCTTCAGTATGATCAAATGATGGCATTTCCCAATCTTATCTTTTTGGTTCTTCGTGATATCATCACTTTGTTCCAAGAATTTTTTATTTGAAGATTTATCTTGATTGGCGGTCTTTAACATCATTCTCCAGTATAAAATGAATGTTTGGAATTGTCCAGGATGACTTAGACGATTTGGATCCGCTTTCTTGCCAAAGTTGAAAACCTGATTTTGAGGCACTTTGCTTCTGACACCGGTCGACTACCATTCTATGGCACACTCTAACATTATGTTAGTCGTCACCAAGTCACAACAACTTTCAGGTTCCTTTGTTGTTTTCTTGAGTCTTAAATTGTTTTGCATTTTTTCTTGATTTTCTAAATCCTGCAAAATTAAAAACTAACTATTAGACATATAAATAAGTACTAGAATATGAAAAATAAAATTTAAAACCATGTGGGTGTGCTCCCCCAATGTGTTTGTTTTGAGTCTTTAGCTCGACTCCTTTCACTTTTTATGCGTGATCGATTTCTACTAAAGGAATTTTGGTTCCTTTAACTTCTTGATTCTTTCGAATTGGTTGTATACAGAGTGATTTGAGATCATCAAGTGTGCCTCCAATTGCTTCATAAATCACAATCGCTTTCGGGAATAGCTTAAGAGTGTTCTCGAATTTCTTTTTGGCAATTTCATCGTTCTTCACATCAAGAGCAATGGTGATTCGGATCTTGACTTTATCATAGGATGTTGGCAACTTGTAAACCTATTCTTATACTCCTTACATGTCCAAGAAAGGGTCAGTGTGTACCTCCATGGCAAAAGAATCTCTCTTTGCATCCATCTTCGCCGGTTTTGAAGTAATTGGCATTTTGATGGATGTAGCTTCTTTCTTTGAGACTTGTTGAGTCTTGTGGCTATCTTTAGGGTCTAGACTAACCTTCTTCTACTCTAAAATATCTTCATTTGCTTTGGAACAGTAGCTCACAGCATGGTAATAGACTTGCTTGTTCACTGTTGCTAAGCAAATCCTTTTGTTGGAAAAATCGAAGATTGCTCCAGCAGTAGCCAAGAATTATGAGCCAAAGATCAGTGAATTTTTCTTCCCTCTGTTAGTAAAAAAAACTTGAAATTCAGTGGGAATGAGAAATCCTCCTATTTCAAGCAGAATATCAGGCAAAAATCCATATGGTGTGGATGTAGACATATTTGCATACTCGATAGAGATTCGAGATAATCGAAAGTTTGAGAGCCTTAAGTAAAGATTCATGGTTAGTGATATAATATTCACATTAGCTCTAGTATAACATAAGCAATCATCAATCCTAATTTTATTTATTGAGCAAGAAATTATGAACTTCCCTGGCATTCGATCTTCTATAAAAGAATGGCCTTGAGTCTCCTTTTGTATGTTGTCTTGGATTCGTTTGGTAAATATTCCAGAGGTTATTTCCCTTGATAATTGAAGTCTAAAATAGGTTTCTTATGACTATATACGACTTCCTTAACATCCTTTAAGGTGGCTACCTTGCAGAAGGATTTTGCCAGGTAATCCTGTTTCTTGACAGCTTCGCTTGTTTGAGCGATTTGAACCTCAAGCTTTAGGACATGAGGGGAAATGGCTTCATACTTTGTTGTAAGATCATTGTAGATGTTTTCAAGTCTCTCATTAACTTTCTTGTGGTTTTGTTTCACCTCTTGAGAGATTTTCTTTAGCATTGTCTCAAGCTTCCTCTCTTGTAGATTTGACGCATTGGCTTGATAAGTGAATGGTTGCTTCACCTTGCTACATTCCTTTATTGAAAGGTTATTGCTTTGACTGATAGGAAGCTCTTTATTGGGCATTTTGAGGCGGATAGAATTGATCTTGAGGATTCTCTACGTTAGTGTTCCGTTAGAACATATTTGAGTTGTTTCGGTGTCCTTGATTATATCCCTTGTTTCCGAAATTTCCACCAATGTAGTTCACTTCTTCTTCATTATCCTCTGTTCCATCTTCTATATACTCCATATTTTGAGCTCCATTAGAGTCTCCAATATTCTGTACAACATGAACTCCTTGTCTATCTTTTAGTAGTTGAGAAATCATCGTCTTTAGATCTGAAATTTGTTCGGCCTCTGTTGAATTTGTGGATCCACACACATTTCTTTCATTAATAGGACCACTATTGGCATCACTAGAAACTAAGTTCTCGATTAAAAGCTTGGCTTCAGGCACGAATTTGGTCATGAAGCTCCCATTATTGGTCGTGTCTAGCGAAAGCTTGTACTTATGATCGATATCGTTATAGAAGATGTTCCATAGATTTCTTTCAGAGAAACCATGGTTTTGGAAGTCCCTTGTGTACTCCTTGAACTTTTCTAATGTTTCATAAACGGATTATGTAGATCCTTGTTGAAAGCCTGAGATTTTGCTAATTCATCCATATAAGAGCCTTATAATTCAATGAGAATGTAAAAAGCTTACACTTAAAGTAGTCCGGCGGAACTCCATTTGTACGTGTAGTAATGCATATCTCTTCAAATGTGTCGATATGGTAAAGAGGATGTTCTGTGGACAGTCTAGGGAATTTATGATGTTTCACCAAGGCTATGATTTGAGGTTTAACCCCAAAATCATTCCTTTGAGGTTGAGGAGGACGAATTGGATTCGTATCCAAGAAGAATGCATCATAAGAATTAAAGTCTCTAATAGTTTGAGGATGGCGATGCTGATTTTGTTGAGCTCGTCCTTGAGGGGGTTGATTATGAGGTAAACCTTGTTGAATTAAGCTTGAAGTTGTTGTAGGACTTTTTGTTATCCCACCAAAATTGCATCTTGAATTTTTCGTTGGCTACCAACTAGAACATGTTCATTTCTTCTTCTTGATTTGTTTTGCAGAATGGGGGCAGCACCAAGAGGTCTTTGTGGGTTTTCTTGGACTCCTTGAAGACCAAAATCAGCAGCAAGTTTGGCTTGAGGTGGAAGAAGAGCAACATGGACGACGGTAAGTCCATGGCAAGCAGCTACATCTGCTTGTTCGGCGAGAATGGTTTGATTGTCTACAAGATGTAGTTGTCCGTGAGGAGGATTCTGGTTCGGATTTTCCATAGCAGTTAATCTTTGTCTCTTTTGTCTCCTTAAAGTACGTTCAATTATGTCATTGGGAGGATTGGTTGTAGATGGGTCGTCGAAAGAAGAACTCCTTTGCATAAAACCTGAAAAGAAAAACGAAAAAGATGTAAAAAATAAAAATGAAAGTGTTACAAACTAAAATCAATGTAAAAACTTGTAGGTAACAAATAAATTCCCCAAAAACAGCGCCAGAAAGCTTGATAGCGTGTCAAGTTTCACCCAAAATGACACTATTGCTGCAAGTGAATAGTGTAGTTGCAGTACTTCAGGTTATCGATCCCACGAGGACTCTGATCTTACACTACGAATTTCAGGATCAATTTGAGCTAAAACAAAAAAATAAAAAGGTTGTTTAGTGAGTGTAAAAGTAAAAGACAACAACTTCAAAGAAATAAAAGGATGTAAATCAATAGGAAAAAGCGTTAGGCACATAGGACATTCGCAAAGAATCATGCATAATAGAAAAAACCTATTTGTTTAGGGATTAGATTTAAGCAACGTCTAGAACTTGGAAAACACTACTATAGATCCTCTCAACTTTCAAAGTTCGGGGTTCTATGCTTAAGTATCAAGGGACAACGACTTTCGTATGGCTTTGTGAGCCAAGGCGATCTACCATCGAAGCCTCCTTGTAACTTAGCTTGTAAAATATTTAGTTCAGGTGATTTAACAAGCTTTTGGAATGAAAATCTACCTATGGATAAACTACTACATGCATTGTAGAGTAATCATGCGTAAAGATCAACCGAGACAAAGACTTTATGAATCCCTAATCAAATACTAGCATCTTATGATAACATGATCTCTTTGAGAAGCCTAACATCCTAACAAATGAACTACTCAGATATGAAGCATGAAAAATATCAAGCAATCAATAAGAAAAACAACATTAAATAGATCAAGAGTAAATAAATCTTCTCTATGAAAAAGTATGGAATGGATCTCTCCAAATGACACTTGGAAACTTGAAGAACAATGAAACATCTCTCAAAGCTTTTAACGGCTCTGTAACTCTCTGTAAAAATGTCGTGGCTCTCTATTCTAAAGGCTAAAAACAATTATTTATAATGCTAGGGCTTCTTAGCTCGTCCTTGGGTATGTCGGTTTTTGCGGAATCAAAATCGGTTAAGTGAACCGAAAGACATGAGCCAAAATTTGTCCCTCGCCAAGAATTGCCTCTGTGACCGGATTGTACCGAAAATGGGCACTTTGCCGGTGGTGGAAACTCCGTCACCCAGTCACATCTTCATCTTGCTCCAATTGCTTCAGTTCCGAGACATGCAGACATGTCTTCGCTTAAACGGCTATAACTTCTCGGTCACAACTCCAAATAACTTCAAATCAGTTGCATTAGAAATCTAACTCAAACTTCCAAACTGTAACCAAATTTCTGCTCAATATAATGAAGGGAAGACCTTCGTTCTTGATGATCTTTTGAATGCTGAGAATTTGTTTTCATTGGTAAAATGCAAAACTTAAGTGTTTGAGCTTCTGTCTTCTTGATCCATCAATTAAACTTTCTTGATAATATGAATAAGGTCCAATTAGCATTTTTCTCCATCATTTTTGATTATTTAACCTGATTGGTTCCTAAAATCAAAAATAAGAGATAACTACCTCTAGAGGTCGAAAAAGCGTTAAAAACCTGCAAATAAATAAGTAAAAATGCAACTAAAAACGGTAAAATAGTAGTGTTATCACCATCTTGATTCGCATTAGCATACTGTTGTTGGGGCTTGAAATATGATCCATGAGGAAGGTTTTGTTGAGTGTAAAACCTTTGTTGGAGATGAAATCCAATGTAGAAAGGTCGATAACCAAAACTCAGATTTTTGCCTTCTATGAAATTAACTGATTGTTCTTGAAGATTTTCTAGAAATTCATCAATGTAACCTTGAGCAGGACCATGGTCAGCCTCTTGCACGCCATATAGAACTTGTTGAGGTCATGTTTCTTCTCTATAAAGAGAAGAAATCATCTTCTTTAGATGATTGACATGATAGTTTCTTCGTGGCTTGGCATACTCTTGCTACAGTTTTCTGCAAGATTTTGAATCAAGATTCTTGCATCTTTTACTTGTTGATTCACGAAACTACCATTACTTGTAATGTCCAGCAAGAATTTTTACTCATGCCTTACTCCTTCGTAGAAAATATTCCACAAACTTGTTTCGGAAAAACCATGTTGTGGGCATTCTCTGTGTAGTCTTTGAATCGACCAAATACTTCATGAAAAGGCTCAATAGACCTTACTAAAATTTGGGGATCTTCCTTTGAATAAGTAAAACTCTCCGCTTTGTGAATAACTGAGCAAGGACGACTCCCTTGAAATCATCCCATTTGGTGATTGAATTCGGTGGAAGTGATATCGCCCACCGAAAGTGCTTTCCCTACTAATAAGAAAGTGAAAGATTGCATCTAAGATAATCTTGAGAGACTCCTTTCATGCTGGTCGTATTGCAAAAGGTCTTCGAAAGAGTCAACATGGTGTAGCGGATCCTGAGGGAGACCTTTGAATTGTTGTTGAGAGATCAAAGCGATAAGCTTTGGCTTGATTTCGAACTCATGATCGAGTGAATAGAAGGTTGAATTGGTTTTCTACTCAACAATGGAAGAGCATCAGAGTGGCCGAGAAATGCTAGAGTTTGAGAAAAACCATCTGGTTGAAGTAAATGGGCAAGACCAAAAAGATTTGGTTCTCTGTGTTGCTCTCCTAACTGCAGCATCTCTTAAGGAGGATGAATAAGCTGCTGGTCCTCTTGAAGAATGGGATGGTCGTGCATATGCTCGTCCATCCTTGGCTCCATTACATCATGCAATAAAACTAAAACAAAAACAAGTAAATTGGAAACAAAAGAAATGAAAGAAAGACGTCTAAGACTAAACTCAAATCAGAAAGTTGTAGAAAATGAAAGTCTCCTACAGAGGCGCCAAAAACTTGATGGGGTAGAAGTCTTCGCCCAAAATGAGTATTACTCAGCTGCAAGAAAACATCGTTGTGGTAGTATTAAGGTTATCGATCCACAGGAGACTTAGCATGGACTAAAACTTATTGGGATTCAAATTAAGCTTAAACAAGATATGATGTTTTGGTTTTTGGTTAGTAAACTCATTTAAAGAGCAACTAAAACGAAGGTAATTCAAATGGTTAAAAATGCTAGGAAGTTCTAAAAATATCGATCTTCAGGGAAACATTAAGGATTGTTCACGAACTCAAATCACAAATGTAAATCCTCTCCAATTTCGAAATTCGAGATTTTATGCTTAAAAGCCAATGATTTTCGTACAGTCTTGTAGTAGATAAACATGCATTAACTCATTCAAGATTCAATTTTTCACAAACCTATATATATCCACTTTCATTGCCTATATCGGTTTGCCCATCAAATATTAGTTCCAGTGATTTAATCAAGCTTTTGGAATGTAAATCTACTTAAGAACGATAACTAGGTGATTAAATTAGCTACAGTATTAAGATCAAGCAATGCCAAATAACCAATTGAATATTCCCTACATCAACACGATAAACTCATAAATTCATGGATCCTTTGATTCTCTACAACCTAAGAAAAGACTACTCACACGTGGACTTGAGTAAAAAGCAATCAAAATGAGAGGAAAACATTTCAAATAATATTAAAAACATTAAGAGTTTAGAGAACGTCTCTAAGTTGGCACAAGGGTAGGGATCTATTTCAAGGCAAAGCTTGAGATTAAAATCTTCATTGGAGTGAAGGACGAATTTCCTCTCTTTCTAAGCTATTTTTCTGCTACAAGGGTTCCTCTCCTCTCACAAGATATTAAAAACAAGTATTTATAGGATTATGTCAAGAAAAGTCGGTTTAGGTTAAGTTGGGGTCAAGAATAAGCTAGCACCAGTTTAGGGGTTATTTTTTGCCCATACCGGTGCAAAAATGTCCGCCAACCAGTCAGGGAGTTATGTGGGACCGGTTGGTGCATGATTTTTGTCAAACCTTGGTCACAGCTCATTTCTAGGCATATTCCACCTTCCAGCTTCACGGCATATGGACCAGTCTTCACTAAAATGCTTTTAAGTTTTTATCCAGATATCCAATTGCCTTACAACCAACTGCATTTAAAATCTAACTAAACATTCTGGTTTCTTTCCAATTTTCATCAAATTCATTGAGGGCAAGGTTTCCGTCTTGGATGATCTTTCTGATGCACCGAAACATCCCAGAAACTGACTCTTGCTAGATGTGTCCAAATTGCTCCAAAATACATTGTTCGGCCTGAAATGACTTTTAACAGTACAAATACAAGAAAATTGCCAATTGTGATTGAAAAAATGCATAAAAATCTATAAAAATGAATAAAAACCTAAGGTGAAAACATGTAAAAATACGGTTTATCGAATTTTATGATGTCTTTCCGGAGGAATGTCCTGAAGGTTTACCACCCATCTGAGGCATTGAGCACTAAATCGAATTTTTTCCTGGAGCTTTGTTTCCAAACAAGCCAGCATATCTAACCAATTTGTGGATACCAATGAGCTTCAACGACAAATTATCAAGAATTGAGAAAGGACACGTCCGAGAAAGCATGAGTCCATGTGTCGTTCATGTTCTACTTGTGCCCAAGAAAGACGGAAGCTTTCGAATGTGTGTTGATTGTCGTGCAATCAATAACATCACCTTGAAGTATCGACATCATATCCCTTGACTTGATGGTATGCATGATGAATTACACGATTCTAACATCTTTTAGTGAGATTGATCTTAAGAGTGGATATCATCAAATTAGAATGAAGGAACGAGACGAGTGGAAGACCGCATTCAAAGTAAGACCACATTCAAAACTAAGCACGGTCTTTATATGTGGCTCGTAATGCCACTCGGACTGACTAACGCTTCGAGCACTTTTATGTGACTAATGAATCATGTCCTTAGATCTTTTATTGGTGTCTTTGTTGTAGTGTGGTTTGACGACATTTTGATCTACAAAAAGAATTGGAGGATCATATTCAATCACATCCATTCGGTTTTGAGTGTGTCACGTGATGCACTTTTTGGAGAACTTGAAAAGTGCAATTTTGCATTGACAATCTCACTTTAAAGCTTTCTTGTGAATGCAGGAGGAGTCTAGGTGGACGAGGAAAAGGTGAAAGCAATCCAAGATTGGCCAAGTTTGAAGACCATTGGAGAAGTGTAGAGCTTTCATGGACTTGCAAGATTTTACCGTCACTTTGTCAAGGATTTCAGCTCTATAGGCACTCCACTCATCAAAGTGATCAAAAAGAACGTAGGCTTTAAATGGGAAGAAGCACAGGAGAACGCCTTTCAAACTTTGAAAGATAAACTTGCTAAAGCCCCTCTTTTAGTTTTGCCTTATATTTTAAGACTTTTGAGATCGAATGTGATGCTTTTGGTGTTGGTATAGGTGTTTTTATGCAAGAAGGGAAGCTTGTTGCTAATTTCTTCGAGAAACTTGGAGAAGCTACGCTCAACTATTTGACGTACGACAAGGAGCTCTATTCCTTGGTACGAGCCTTGTAGACGTGACAACACTACTTATGGCTGACGCAGGGTTTCCCGATGGTCAAATTTAATCTTTTGAAGACCTAATACCCTACGCAAAATCCCGCAAGAGAACGGGGTCAATTGTAGTATTTTAGGGTCGTCCAAGGATTTAAAGGCGTGGGTTAGTAGAATCTAAACAAGGAGATTATACTAAGGCTCCTAGTCTAGGCGGCGGTATAGTAAGAGATTGTCACGGGTCTCTACTAAACCTAATCAAAAGGGAGAGTAACCATGGTGATTGTTCAAATAAAGCAAATAATAACAAAATAGTATAAAAGTAAAGCAAGCAAAGAACAAACTTGGATCTAATCAAAATAAAAGTAGGATCTTGAGACAATGGTTATGGGTTTGGGTTCGATCTAGAGCTGTAATGGATTTTGATAAGGCTTTATTGGAGGATCTAGCTATTTCTAGACCAAGGATCCCTTCTTTGTTGATCAACCCACTCTCGTGATGGAGATTTATTCCCCTATACACACTACAAGGCTCAACTCTCGTTTGTTGCCCATTTAAGCATGCATGTGATACTGAGTCTCAAGCCCTTATAGCCATTTAACACCTTGGTGCCCCTAAAGGTAAACTACTCTCANAAAAACATAGGTTTAGTTCTCACAAGCATTTCATCGAACACTTTCTAGGCGTCTTTGAGCAAGCAATGAACTTTTAAGAACTAAACTAAACCTAGTAGATATCATGCTAAGATCTAGCCAAAACATCCATTACAAACCTTAAATCTAACCCTAGCCTACCATATTGATGTGTTCATAATTTAACGCATTTTTAGCATCATTTAGTATGTGTT
>OVAN01010482.1:0-15717 GCA_900406275.1 Anastatica hierochuntica | reverse complement strand
TAACTTCCATGACGGAATCGATTCTCTTCTTTCTTGTGATGATATCCTTTATCTTTTGGTACCTAGCCACCATAATGGTCTTCTTAAATCTTCCCAGAAAGGGTAGATCTAACTCATCAATAGGAACATTAGTGTCGATAGGTATGTAATCCCTTTTCTTCTTTTGGCGTGGACGAAGTTTTTCCTTGAGCTCCTCCTCTCAAATCTTAGTTTCCTCTTTATGTACCTCTTCCTTTTCGTTTTCTTCTTCATTCTCATCTTGCTCTTCTTCATCAAGCGGCATTGGATCATTTTCAATTTCTTCCAACTCGGTCTCATTCTTCTTAGGTTCGACCTCTTGAGTCCTCGAAGGTAATTGCCTTCCGCTTCTTAAAGTAATGGCATGACAAAGCTCTCTCGGGTTAACCTCACACTTACCGGGTATACTACCCGTTTGAAACTCATGTTTACAAGCTAACTCCGCTATTTGATGATTTATACCCCTCAATAGTTAGCAAGATCACCATACTTCTCCGATAACTCCATGTAATTCCCATCAATATTTTGGTCTAACGTATCAAATTTATCGTTCAAGTCTCTCCTCATCTCCATGTTTCCATTCACAAGTTCTTTTATCAAGGAATGCATGTCTTCTCCCATGGAATTGGTAGGCATCTTTGGAGTAGTAGGTGGTGTTGGTGTCGTAGGAGTTCGTTCTCCTAAACTTGTTCTAGGCGATGATTCTTGTGAATAGCTCCCGTAGTAGCTTTCTTGAACAAAACTCATCTTCTCTTGTTGATCAAAGAAGCTTTCATCGATCCTTAGCTTCTTCTTCTTTGGTTTGAGGACCGCTTTTGCTATTTCATCAATCTTTGCATTCAATTCCTCAAGGCATTTACCTTCTTCTTGGATTGTCCTTCTTCAAGGTCGGCACCTTTCTCCTTCTTGGGTGGTTGCCAAATGTCAACCCAATTTTTTGGGCTATTATTAGAAGGAGTTGGGACTCCGGCATCAGAGTCATGACCAGGCATTTGACGATGTTCCTCTGGAGCAGCAGACTCAGCATCCGCCATTTCCTCCTCGAGAATTGCTCCAACAGTGTCGTCCTTCCTTTTCTCAAGGTTGGCTTTGATCAGTTGCCATCTTGCCAAGAACTGATCAGTGTCAGAATATGAGATTGATGCCTTGTTGTTTGAAGAAACCCTTTCTTCTGAGACCTCGGTAACCAAGGATTCAGAGGAGGAAGAACGGGATGAAACGAAAACGACCGACATCGCCGGAAAGTGAATACAATTAACGGGAAATGAAGAAAAGATCTAGAGAGACAAAGAAGAGAGAGAGGAGAGAGAGAGAGAGAGAGAGAGAGAGAGAGAGAGAGAGTCTACCTTTCGCAATTGGAGAAGAAGTGAAGAAATGAGAGAATGAGAGGGTATTTATAGAAGACGAGGAGGAGGCGAAGATTCTAAAGTTGTAACGATAACCTACAAATCACATCGAAACCAACGCTCACTCGCCCAAAGCTCGGCACGTGGGCCCATCGCGACTTTCGCCACACTTCAGGACCAGTAACTCAGCGACACGTGTATAGGTCTCGAGAGGGGGAAAAACTGATGAGCCTGGGCCCGACACAATTGGTGTCAGCCCGACTAAAGTATTAATTGGGCCCAAACAAAGAAAAGAAGCCCACTTAAAAGCTATTTAAAAAATGGCTAAGTATCAAAATTCATAATTGGCACCTCAGCCCAGGAAGGATTTTGTCGTGGCAGACATCATTTAATGAGGTCGAGCAAAGAAGCATCTCAGCATTAAATACACATCACTTCCTCGACAAAAGCCTCATCATGATATACACACGTAATTAATGCCTCAGTCTCGGTAGCACTTATCACCACTGCATGCAAGACACAAAGGGCTGGAAGCTCAGCTTGATACACGGATTCCACCTCGGTAAAAGTCATGATTATGTCTGATTACTGTAGATATTAAGCCACTATAAATAGGAGTTAAGGTTAATTTAGAAAGGGGTTCAAAAAATTAGAGAGAAAAGATACCTCTTAAGAGCTTTGTATAGAGATAAACACTTTTGTATCAGTCAAATCAATAAACATCTTTTCAAAGCCTCGGCTAAGTGTCGAGTACCAACTGTGTTGTAAAATCCCGCGTTACCTTAATCACGAGGAATCCAACCTCGGCCTACATAAAAGTCATCGAGCTCTTGTTTTTAAAAGACTTAAGCAAATTTGAAGGAAAAATATACTAAAGGTTGAGTGCGTCATCGGCATCCTTTGAAAGTCAAAGAACTTAGTCAAAGTTGAGACCTTGGTTCTTCAATATACAAAAAGCGTATGTATTTCCTATGTAGCACTCTTGTAGGAAATAAGAAATCGGGCAATAATGATGCACCTGTCGAACCTTTCTTTCTTAGAGCAATGAATGATGTTGAGTTGTGTAAAATGTTTCCATGGGGACGTTTGGCATTTGATGAAACCATGAAAGACATTCTTCACTTGGCAGAGCATTTTGACAGAGTAGTGCAAGTTGGATGGATCATTCCTAACTTCCCTGTTCCTCTAGAGGTATAACATCTTGATCCCCTCTTAGTTTTTATTTTAGATTAATTACTTAAAATTATGTGCAACGAAACCGAATACTTAGTGAAACTTCGTCTGTTTAATTGACCAAACCTGAGAACTTGGTGAAACTTCTCTTATGTGACTTACCAACTTGGTGAAAATTATTCTGTTTTATTGACCAACCGGAAAACTTTGTGAAGCTTTTACTGTCTACTGACGAACTTGATAAGACTTATGTGTTATTGACCAGATTTATGTGTTTTGTTAGCTTCTTATGTTTGAAGCAATTCCCAATATGAAAAAGTGCTTCCAACAAGAGGTTACACATGCTGAGTTTGAATGTCCACGAATTTGCAAAAGTAAATACAAAACAAGTAACAAAAGATCTTTCAGACGTGAATGTTAAGCTTGGTAAAACAAAGGTTAGTAGTCATCTTAATATAATTACGAATAGTTATCACATTCATTATTTATGTATAATTAGTGTATTTTATATTTACAGGAGATTCAGAGCATATTGGCTTCATCTCTACCCGACCGTAATCTCTTGTGACGTATAATGGATGTTGAAGCATAGTGGGATGATGTGGATGATCCAGTTGTTGATTGTTGGATCAAGATGCTTAAGAAAAATATACTGATACTCTTTGAAGATTTATACAATGAAGATGTGGTTGCTCGAGAGGGAAACGAGGAGGGCCAAAATGAGAAGGCCAAAATGAGAGGGTCCAAAGGGGTTGCTAAAGAGAGGCCGCTTGTATGTGGTTAATTGAGTCTCCGCCTGCTGGAACCCATCAAGATCCTATAGTAGCGAGAATCATGAAAGAGGTTGAGACCCGCATGATGATATTTTTTAATGATGGTATGAATGCAGTAGAAGAGAGGATGGCAGGGATATTAGATGTCATAAACTTAAGATTAAATTCTCTGGAATCCGCTGTGAAAGAAATGAAAGAGAATCAAGGTGAAGAAGGAGTGGTAGAGAGTGTTGAGAGAGAAAAGGTATTTGTCCAACATTCTTGGTAGAAGTAAGCTAAACTTAGTGAAACTTTTCTTGTTTCTTTGATTTGTCTTGGTTTGTAGGACGATGAGATGGAGAAGGATAATGACAAAGAAACCGAAGAGAATGATAAGAAACGAGAGGGTGAGGTGGAGGTGGAGGACAATAATGAAAGAGAAAAGGTATTTGTCTAACATTATCTGAAGAAGAAAATGATACTTAGTGAAACTTCTCTTGGTTCTCAAATTTGTCTTGGATGTAGGATGATGAGAAGGAGAATGACAAAGAAACCGAAGAGAATTTTGATGAAACCCTTGGAGGGTGGTCTGCAAACAACATTAAACCCAAGAGGAAGAGGATTAACAGCAAGACAGAGAATAGGAGTCTGATTAGGACGAGACGAAAAACAGTTGGTGCTGCTGTTTAACTTATGGTTGGCTTGGGTCCCTTCTGGTATGTTAAAGACTTGTGTTTATAAGACTTCTGTTTTTAAGATTTGTGTTTTTGAGTTATGTTAAGAAACTTGATATGAATGTGAACTCTTTTTGTCTTAACTTTGACTAACATGGAGAAACTGTGAAACTCGGCATAAGTTACAAAACAACGATAACACATCAAAGAGGATTCCACCAAAGTTAACAAACTTAGAGTTCATAATCTCATAGATAACATAAACAGAAAATGGTGACACAAAGGTAACAAATATAAATAGATAAGTTCATAACACATCAAAGAGAAACCGAACTCTTCACCAATTCCTTGAGCTCAGCAATATCCTCGCGCATTTGGTGGATCTTATCCTCTAGCTGCCAAAGCCTCTCATCCTTCTTGCCAGCTTTGATCTTTAACATGTTGATCTCTTCGGCATGATCTAGAACAACATTGACTCGAACGTGGAAGCCATCATTCTTGAAGTGTGTGCATACGTAGAACCGTCTTCCTTGCTCTTCAATATTCGTTTTGATATTTCCATCACAAACGCAGTTTGTTGGTATGCCATAGAATCTGTCCGACGCTAAAAATAGTGTATCATAATCCTTTTACCCTACTTCATATCCGCATAGTAAGGATCCTTCTCCGTTATTTCCGACGTCATTTTCAAGGAGGAGCGATAGTTCAAAATCGAGAGAGAGAGAGAGAGAGAGAGAATAAGATTGAGATAAATTAGATGAAGAAAAACAAGGCTTAATATTAATAGCCGCTAGGTCTTTGTGGAAGAGAGATGATTTCCGGAGGGACAATTAAAACTTTGGAGGGCTTGGGTTTGATTATGGAGGGAAAAATAATTTTGGGGCCCATTTTATATAAAAAATATAGCACAAAAGTAATAATATAACACGTGGGTTTATTCTCCACGTGTTTCGCATAATGCACATGTCATCCGCCAAAAATCAAGTAAGTTGCACCCAAGTTTGAAGTTTCGCTAAAATTCTTAAGTTGCACTTTTTGAGATTTGCTCTCTAATTAGTTTTACCGTAATTAAACATAAATTTTATTAGTTTTACTCACCATTTAACTAAATGAAGATGCATATTCAATGTATTCATGAAAAAATATTTATCGAAATATTACTTTTTGTAACTTTCACGTTGGCAAGGATCAATGTTATCAAATATCACCCTAAAATATAAGGTGTTTTCTCTAGAATCAAAAATACAAGGAAGATTTTAAATTCTAAATGGTTTTATTTTTTTCCCAAATGAAAAATAGATTTTTTTATCATGGTTAGTTGTTTTTTTATGAACAAGGTTAGTTGCTTTGTACCATGTGGGATTAGTTGTAGTCACACAATTACTAAGAAAAGTTTTACAAAGTCATACAAAAACACAAGTTTTTTAGAAATACAGAGTTTTGCCAAATTCCTGTTCGGCACCAACTAGTCTCTGACTTGATCTGCGACACTACACTCAAACCAACTTGCCAAATTTCTGCTAGCCACGAACTTGTTTTTCCTACGAGGTTCTCCAACCAAAAAAATCCTAGTTTCTTGGACTCTTCCCTTTCTTTTTAGGATTTTTGTCGGGAAGGAAAACAACTTTCGAATATCTTCCAGAACAATCCACTTGTTATTATCCAGAACTGGATAAAGTGTCTTCGTATACGCCAACGCCCATTTATGCACCAAGTAATAAGGGTAGTACAAATCATACAAGTCTTTCATATTCGTCGGTCTAATCTCCTGCTTCATTTACTTGTAGACAAAGGCAATCGCATGGACACACAGGTACTTTTCTATATCAAAACACTTACAAGTGCAAGTTTTATGTCTCAAGTCCACCACATAAGTCATCCCTCGCATCCAACGACACTATATTCATGCTCAAAAGAGTTAAGCTCGGTAACCGGTAGTTTTGACGTCACCACACATTTATCATGAAGTTCATTTTCCACATAAGGCACCAATTCACGCCCCTCCGGCACTTTCATCTTTCCTATGTAACCACTATGAGATTTTTGCAATAATTGCATCAAGCAAACATAGTATCTGATACATCATTTTTCGAAAAATATCGCATTCATAGACTCTGCCTCAATGGTCATATTTATGTTGTACCTTTCAGCGGGAAAATAATATCTCGCCCATTTTCATACATCTACACTCTTATCAAGGTACTTAGCCACGTTAGGAAACCTATTTCTATACTCACCATATGCTCTCAAAAACTCCACCTCCATATAAATACTACCGATTTATCTGAATTTTTTTGCAGCTCCTCTTTGAACTCGTGTGACACACGTTCAGGGATATATGATAAAGACAATACCCATGTTGAGAGTTCGGATATACCTCAGCCACTAACTTTGATGAGACTTGCATTTCTGTCAGAAATAAACACCAAGTCATTACTATATGGTATAAAGGTTTTCAACGTATTGAAAAACCACCTCCAAAAACATCTTTTTCACCATCTACAATAGCAAAAGCAATGAGAGAATGATGATGGTTCGGATCTTGAGAAATGACAACAATTAGAACACCATCGTAGACAGTCTTAAGAAACGTTGCATCAACGATGATTAGTTTCCTCATCGCTTTGAACCCTTCAATGGACAGTCCCAAAGCAACAAAAAAGTATTTGAACCTTTTTTCTTCATCTAAAAACAAACTTGTCTTCGTCCCAGGATTCACCTTCTCTAGCATATACAAGTAAGACGGAAAGTTCTTGTAACCTTCTTCGAGAGTACCAGGCACATTATCAATCGCTTGTTTTTCCCTCTAAGTGTCGTAGAGTACGACACTTCCACACCAACACTTCCTTGGACAAGACCAATGAGAATTTTGGGAGCTGAGGTCTCAAATTGACCTAGATAATCTTCCTTCAGTATAGATGCAACTAGCTGTGGCGTTCCTGTCTTTCTGGTGCTTGCACTTGAACTTGTCCTAGAGCATTTATAAATTTTATTATATTTTCTAACCAAGAAAGCAATCGAATTCTTGACCCTTGTCACCCACAGAGCCCATTTACAACCTCTTTTAGCCTCACGACATTTCATCACGTATTGATTCATACCAGAGTTAAGTAAAGTGATTCCAAAGTTGTTCTCATGCAATCTTCTCTCAACTACATCTTTCACAACTTGTTTACATTCAAATTCTTGGCTAACTTGAATATTCAAACCATCTTCACATACTTCTACAGCCGATGGTTGCTCAAGTAGTGCAACATGAATACCAGAATCTTCCAGCCAATGATCAACAACGTTATCCACATCGTTATCCAAATTAGTATTATGGTCGTCATGTGGTTGATCCTCACCAACTCCAATAATTGCATTAACAACGTTATCTACACCATTATCCAAACTAGTATTATAGTCGTCATGTGACTGATCCTCACCAACTTCAATAATTGCATTCTCCAACGAATTACTATCCAAAGTTGTATCTTGTTCGTCTTCTGAGCCACTGGAGTCACGATGTTCCATTGTTTCTTTTTTACCAGCATAAATACATACAACCCCAGGACTAGCTTCAACATTTACTATACCACCTGCATTTAGCTCCTCATAGTTTCACCATGTGAACTTCTTCTATTTAATCCTGAAACATGCTCAGCCATAATCATTTCATTTAGAAACTCTACGTGCAAAACACTTCTTCTTTGCTCTGAATTCGTGGAGGTTAGATAAAGATAAACATCATCATCGTCACATATAGATGTTTTGATATGAGGTACCACTACCAGTGGAGTAAAACTCAACCGTAACTTCGCCTTAGATTCATCTGCCCCAACCTTCTTGCATATCCTTTCCACTAAATAGGAATAAGTTATCTCGCCCGAAGATGTTGTCTTAAATGATAGACCATACGAGTCACCCTCTCGACGCCATTCATCCGAATCTTCATATTGAGGGTAATGCCCTTCATAATCAAAATAAATATTTACATAACCTTTCCCCATTGTCCCCTGAATCAACATTATCAGATCAGCATTAGTACTCTCAGATCAACATTATACCAAGTTTCACAGTTTTACTAGTCCATTCTTACAAAATTTTATCAAGTTAGACATTCGTATATTGATCCGTTGTTTACTAATATTATGACGATTTGACTTAAATTTTTGACCTATAACTAAACCCAGTTTATTCTATTTTCATCGCTTATTATTGTTTCAATAGAATACGAAATTGATTATATTATTTTTTCAAATTTGCAAATTTCCAGTTTACAAATACTTATGTTCTACTCTTTAACTACCTTAATATACGGCAAATTCCTTCAAAATTTATATAATTTCGTTATAGAATACGAAATTACCTCGATTTTGAGTTGTGGCGACAATGGTAAAAGGTTTGAATTTGATTTTGAAGCTTCCATGGTGATTCTCGAGCACCCCACGCATGAAGAAGAAAGAGGGAGGAGAGAGTAAAGAAAAAATAATTTACTCTTTTTTGATTGGTTGTCAAAAGCTTTTTTCTTATTGGTTGTTTTAATGAATAGATTCCTCATTTATTTATTCATCTTATTTATTTATTTATTTATTTATTTATTTATTTATTTGTAGAAGGGCAAAATGGGATTTACAACTCCTCATTAGGAGTAAGGAGTATATGAGATTACATAAGAGTATTGAGATTCATTTTTTATATTGAGAGCATTCTAGACTATGACCCGCTTCAACATCCATACTTCCTCCATCTTCATTCTTCTCTTTATTATTAAAAAGTGATGCATATGGTGATCTTCAACATAATCATGGATTGCAAGATGGGCAACAGTTCCATCCATTAGATTTTCAATAATAAAATGCATTATGGTCTCATTTCCAAGCCACTCTGAGCAAGCAACACAAAAGAAAACCAAGAGAGAATGTCTTAGCCAAACCCAGTAAATAATAAGGCTAAAAGGAAATAAAATTGCCATCACTAAGTCAACTTATAAAAATTAGCAAAATATATTAGATATTCATGGACTATTCCTAGTTTACAAGATGTGTTGAACTGCATTCGAACAATTCGAACAAAAAAAATTTGAGACAACAAAACCGGATTACGAGCTGAATATTCAGTAACAATATAAGTGCAAAACAAAATAACAATATAAGTGCAAAACAAAAGAAGAAAATATTTATTATTTGGTGCTCCTACACAGTTAACAACCCAAACGCAATGGTGATCCATCTTCAACACACACCATCCACCTCACAATTCATTTCAAGACTAGATAATATTATAGTAAAGAACATAGAATCTAGGTGGAAAGCTTACAAATAAAAAAACGATGACAATGCAAAGGTTTTGGTTGATACAATATCGATGGCAATTGTGACTACAAATGGTTCTGTAATATGAGTTTGTTCCAAATGATTACGGAAAACATCATAAGAAGAAGCCTATCAGATACCGGGGTAAAACTAATCATAGAGTAAACAACTAACGGAACTACGACATTATACCAATCCCACATTGATTCACTCATCCAAAGTTCCAAAAAAAAACCAGAACCACAACATGCTAACACCGATAAACATTATTCACATAAAATGTAATGGAAATAAGATGATAAATGATACTGCCATTGCTTCAACTCGGCTCTCATACACAATGGCACCACTGCTTTGCTTCTGCTTAGCTTTCATAAACCTCTTCAAAGAAGAAAAATGAGAAAGACCTGTAAAGTCGATGGATTTGATCTTGCGTTCAGGATTCTTCCTAGCAACATAGACTGTAATGGAAACCTGACGAAGAATACTAAAAACATCTCGTGTGTCTCTCCTGTGACAAAATGAATCCAAACCCTAGATCTAACCGAACCACCTAAAGAGGCAGCTCCACCGCCTCTCTGGCTCCGCTGGTGACAAGAAAAGACGCCGATAAGTCCATTGTATGCCAACTATGAGCAGCTCCTCTTGATTTTCTACAAATAAATGGAATCGTCTCTCCCTCAATCGCCATTTCTCAAATCATATTATGGGGAAAACTCAGGCACGCCTCCAGCGGCTGTAACGGAGTCTGAAGCTCTAAAGAGGACCCTCCCCAACAGCTTCTGAAATCCACAACATCACCACTAGGAGCTTGGTCTAAGCATGTGGTCCCAAATCCAGAAAAATAAGTTGTCATGATCCTTACGAAAACAACAAACGAGTTAATTGCTAATCTCTCTTCCGAGTCTCAATGGCCTTCACTAACGGCAGCTGTTAATCGTGATTCTAGACGACTACATCATATTGTTTACTCCGCTTCTCACCATGCACCTACTAAAGAGAAAGAGGTCTCTACAGCCACTGCTTGGTGGTCAAAGAATGGTGTCGAGAAAGACTACCCATGGGCTAAGAAGATGGACCAGTCCAAGAGGAACCTACACAAGGTTACTAATCCCGTCTATCTTGAAGATGGAACCCCAAAGGTACGAATCCCTCCCCAAGTTCTCATGGACGGACTGGAGAATCAAAGGGAGTTCGTCTTAGGTAGCTTCTACAGATGTTCTGTACCTCCAACTAGTCTAATCCAATTTGTAGTGAGCAAATTATGGAGCAAACGATATCGCATATATACTCGTCAATTAAGTGACTCGATATTTCTTTTCCACATTCTTGATGAGCAGACCCGTAATGGGTAACACAGAGAGGTTTGTGACATTTTGATGATTGTATTATTTTTATGTTTTCATGGAACCCAGTTGGAACCATTTCTCTTCCTGAGATCAAATCAATACCCTACCCTTATGGCTCATCTTAAAGGATATTCTGCATCAGCTTTACTCACGAAAAAGGCATTAGTTGGATAGCCTCAGGAATTGGAGCCCCAATGCTCACAAATTTTCCTTGGTTAGACCCTATTCTACTGGGATAGGAAAAGGTATTAGTTGAGTTGAAACTAGACATGCCATTTCCCCCAACAAGTTGCTATTGAAGATGAAAGCGGTGAAATCTCTCTGGTTATATTCGTCTACTCATCGCTGCCCACTAAATGTCCAAAATGTGGACAGCTAGGTCATAAAGCGCCTAGATGTCTTGGGCTTCCTGTTGTCCCACCCGATAAGCCTCAAAATCACCCTTGAGATTCAATGGAGTCTATAGACGAAACTATAAAAGAGTTACCCACAACCTCTGTAAGTGATACCGACAATTTCTGTAAAGCTATTTCTATAGATGTTGACATCTCCTTTGACTCTCAAGACTGCATTTTGTTGAAACAAGAAACCAATGTTTTGTCAGCAAACAAATTATTTATGCTGGAAAATGAAAATATTGCTGTTATACCGGGTATGGGTATTACTTCTACTGAGCCCATCACTCGCGTGACAGAGGAAGTCTCTTTCATAGCTCATGATATGTTAGAAAAAAAACTCAGAAGCAGCCACATAAGCCCCCGCTACTGTCGACCAGCCCCTGGCGACTCAAATCATTACATCTTCTGTAACAAGCATTGCAATCGAGTCAACTATCTCAACAGGTACCTTAGCTACTACTTCTAACTTATTGAATAGGCTATAGGATACTAGCTTAGTTGGAACTTTAGCCTCTGCCACTGAAACTGGCCATGTATTGGAACCAAATGAATGTAATACTCATCTAATATCGGCTGAGCAGGAAGACCTAGAAGTTATGGTGTCTCCTTCCCATCATCTTGAAAATATTGTAGAGGATTGCTCAACTGTGAACTTGGTTCTCTCTTCAACACCTCCTCAAGCCAATATTTCATATTCTTTTTACTCACATGTGCAAGCAAGTGAAAATGAATCTGGTTGCAACACGGGAATTCACCATCCTACTTCTCAAGATATGAAACGACACAAAATTCTCGTGGAGGTAGACACATAAAGCCGTTTCAGAAACTAAAGGAGACGGAATGGTTACAATTATGGATAGAGGAAAACGTGGAAGAGGAGGTCCTTTTGGAAGAGGATCATGACCACCCTTCTTCCAAAGTTACAAAAATTTCTCAAATGTAAAATATGTGTTATTCTCGTTTGAGGTTTAACTTGTAAGTTGTTGTACTCTGCTTCGGTACATCTTTGTCTATTGTTCTCAAAACCATTATCTTGTAAAACATTTTTAGTTTTTAATTTGAATGCCCTTTATTCAAAAACACATAGACTGTAGTACAATATATTTGATGTTTTACTAGTGACATTTTCGAAACTATTTAAACTAAAAAGGTAAAATATTGAAAGAATTAATTTTAAAAAGAAAATTATTTTAAAGTTACTTTTAACGGTTGTCAATGGCAAAAGCTTAGTTTTCTCTCCAATGTTAATAAAAACACTAAAGATCTTTTTTTTTTTGCATATGTATGAAATATTCTTCTTTGCTAAACCAGGAATGTGCTAAAACACTATTTCCAGAATAACTTTTAATTTTTTTGTATTGCGAAGAAGTTTAATAATTTATAGTATTTACTAATTTATATAGTGTGAGTTTATAAAAGTATTATTGTATTTATCATTTGAAATCGAAGTATTTTAGCGGGCATAAACGTTGAAATATAAAAAGTCAACTAAATCTATATTAGGCCCAGAAGCAAAAAGTAAAGCCCATTAATGATCCGATTTGAAGTTTCCATCGGTCGCAAAATGCTGAAGTTATTGGTTTCTTCCCATTTCTCAATATTTACGAATGGCGACACCTTCGCCGACTTCATCTCCTCCCTCTGATTCAAACCCTAATTCCGCCGCAACCAACTCGCAGCTAGCACAACTACCGAATTCACCGCCATCGCATATCACCGTGGTGGCCTTAGCGGCTTCAACATCCGCCGTGGCCAGAAAGACACAACCGGTGCTCTGGACTCACGACGAGACTCTCCTCCTAATCGATTCCTACAAGGAGAAATGGTACGCCATCGGTCGAGGTCCTCTCAAATCAACTCACTGGGAAGAGATCGCCGTAGCCGTCTCCGCTCGTTCCGGCGTTGACCGGTCAGCCACACAATGTCGACACAAGATCGAGAAGATGCGCAAGAGATTCAGATCGGAGAGGCAGAGCATGGGACCAATTTCAATATGGCCATTCTATAAACAAATGGAGGAACTAGATAGCAATCCAGCCCCAATCTCTGCTCGACCTCTCACAAGGCTTCCTCCTAATCAACACTACGAAGAAGATGAGGACGAAGAAGAGGAGGAGGAGGAGGAGAGACGGAGCAAATCGAGAAGCATCAACAACATAGTGAGAAGACCCAGCGCGGTGAACAGATTGTCATGGGGAGAAAGAGAGAGATCATCGAAGAGGAGGAGGAAGACGAGGAATGATGAAGAAGGGAGGAGGAAGAAGAAGGGAACGAGAGCAGTGGCGGCTGAAATGAGAGTATTCGCGGAGAGAGTAGTGGCAATGGAGAAGAAGAAGATGGAGTTTGCAAAGGAGACAGTGAGGTTGCGTAAGGAGATGGAGAATCAAAGACTACATTTGATTCAGACTTCTCATTCTCAGCTTCTTCACTTTCTCAACACTGCCTTTCATTCTTTCTAACCCAATTATGTCATCCTTTTTTCATTTAAATTTCAGATTTGTATAACATGTATTAACCAATTTTAAAAAGTGAACATATAAAATCTAATCTAATGTCATGAACCATTTTAATATATGTACACAAAATGTTATGGGAAGGGATGCAGACAGATGATCTTATTAGTTTTATTTTAGTTGTGTGTGAGTGAACTTGCGGTATAAAAGAGAGTGAATTCAAGCAGTTTCGTCTATAAATGTTTTGGCGATGATGGTGTTGATATCTCTCTGTTAGAAAATAACTTATGGTGGCTGGTGACTGGTGACCATGGAGAAAACGGAAGAGGTCCCCGATAACAAAAATGCAGCGCTTACGAGTGTCTGAGATCTGTATTTGTTTAGTCAAATATTAGTTCGAGGCTACAACATATGGTTTTGTTATAATGAAATGCTAGAATACTCCTCAGCCAAAAAAGTTGAGCCAAATTACTCTCCAACTTAAATTTTTTTTCTTAAAAAACTAAATAATTGAAAATAAGGGTAAAAGACTTAAAAATCTAAACTAAGTTACCACATTTCAGTCGAGACAAACTTTTTTCAAATCAAAACCGAAACTTCCCTCCTCCTGTTCTTCGTGTTCTTTACAAATTCAAGGCGAATTCGGTATAACTTGGTGCGAATACAGCAAGTTTCCCGCAATTTCAAGTTGTTTTTGTTAAGTTTTCAATGAGTTGCGTTAAGAATCATTTGAATTTGTTCGAAAACCTTACACCAAGTTGGGTCCATGAATCCGATTTCATCTCTTGACTTTGTAGGTTTTTGAACAAATCATGACTCCATGGTGTAAGAACCCGAATTTTCCCCTAAATCGTAACCCTAGACGGCGATTAGACGGTTCCGGACCGTCAATAGTAAGAAGAGTAGAAGAAGAAAGAAAAGAATCAAAATCGGAATCGGAAGAAACACAGTCGGATCCTCGACGTAGTGAAAGGGTAAGTCTCTAAATTGGAAACAATAAGTACATAACTTGGCTAAACTTGTGAAATTGAAATCATGCAATTGAGAAAGTATAACTTGATTAAACTTGGTATAACTTCAATATTGGACGGAATCGAGTGTAGAGTCAGAACCGGTGACACCTAATGGGATATACTTTCTGCAAACGATGTATAAGAAGACAGTGAAAGTGTCGGGAACGTTTAATGTTGAGAAAACCGTGAAAACGATAGAAGGAGTACTTGACAAAAGGGGGGAGATGGCGTGGTTTTTCGAGCACCCGCAATTTAAACACATGTTTCATATGGGTAAGAAGTCAACCCATAAGTGGATGGGAATGTGGATGCTTTTCCTAAGGAATGTGACTACTGAGAAGAAGAAAGAGTTATGATTTATTGTCAATGGGGTCTCAATCCGTTATTCTCTTAGAGAACCCATATTGATTTATGGACTATACTGCCATTCTTTTCCACGAGATTATGAAACGTTTGGTGGCACATCGTTTGTTGGGAAGTAAATAGGGGTTTAAAATTACATTTGAAGAAGTGGAGAAGAAGATGACAACGATGAAGGGAAAGACTTATGTGGATCGGCTGAAGATGTCAGTTCTCTATTTCTTGAGCAGCATCATCATCAGGAATAAAAAGACAGGGGAAAGAGCACCCATTGTAGAAAATTTCTTTTTGAGAGCCGTAGATGACATGGATATATGCATAAAATTTCTGTGGGAGCGTTTGTCTTTTGACAAAAACATACAAGACATCTTCAGATTGATGAAACATCATGAAGGAGAGGCACGATTGGGTAGATTTTTCCTAGCTTCATTGTACCATTGGAGGTAAATTATTTCCTCATTTGGTTTGTATTTTATATATGTAAAACTTGTGTGAAGTGTTTTTCTAACTTGGTAAAACTAGTATAACTTGTATAAAGTGTTTGTCTAACTTTGTAGAAACGGTATAAATGTGTGAAGTGTTTGTCTAACTTGGTATAACTTGCATAACATGTGTGAAGTGTTTGTCTAATTTGGTATAACCAGTATAACCTGTGCGAAGTGTCTTGTGTTGTTTTGTAGCTTCTTGCTTTTGAGGCAATTCGAGATTTGGGAAAGCATTTCCGAGAACCCGTTAGTAGTGTAGATGAGGATTGTCCACGAGTGTGCAAGACGTATTATAAGAGTAGTATCTCACGAGGTTTCACTCGTGCTGAAATAAATGAGAAATTTGCTATGTGTACATATTTTCATGCATATTTAGATGCATTTTAGCTTATTTTCATC
>OVAN01010481.1:0-15719 GCA_900406275.1 Anastatica hierochuntica | reverse complement strand
GGGAGCATTGAGTGGCAGGTACTCGTATTCAGTAATGGTCATAATGATATCTGTCTTTTTGTATATATCTGATTTTGTAGTTTTAGCTGCTAATCTATAGTATATGATTTGTGTTTTTCAACAGATTCTGTTTTTTTTTTTATTAATTATTGAATAAGATGATGGATGGTGAAGACTAGTTATCTTATGCTCTTGTTTACATGCTAATGTAATGTCATTACACCAATGCTCAGTTATCCACATGATTAAGAGTATTAGAGGACAAATAAGTGCATTGTTCAAATTAGAGTCTTTCATGGCTTTTGAAACTGTCTTTACTGATAGGAAGGTAGATGAGCTAGAAAAAACGATTTCAGTTGCAGCAAAAGATCCTGCATTGTATGGAATTGACGAAACTGAGCTTGAGAGACGAAGGAGGTGGACTAGTAATGCTAGGACACAGGTATGTCTCTTACCTAAAGGGAGTAGATCCTTGGATAAAAAGCTACAAGTTACGCCAAAATATGAAACTCTAATTCACCTAAAAGAAAGATTCTGAGCAAGCAAAGATAAGAAATAAGAGACGGAGAAGAAAACAAAAAATAAAAACTTGAGACAAAATCAGGTGATGAGTCAGTTTCATTACCGAAAAATCTAACTGCCACTCCTACTATATAAAACCTAACAGCTCAAAGAAAAATCACAATTTATTAAATTAATTTATAGAATTGTAACACTAACTAGATATATTGATGTGTGATAAAACAATGTATCATAAGGTTAACTAGCCAAATTGGTATTGTATGTTTGTAATATATATGAGGTAGGGGGTTCGAATCTTCCGTTTTGAGAGTTATCAAAATGACGTCGTTTCATATTTAACGAAATTTAAGTCTGACTTAACGATTGATTTTCGTTGAGCTTTTTTGGCTTAGTCAACGAAAGGTTGGGATTTAAATGGCCAAATTTTAAAATTTGAGGATTAAAATAGCTTAAGTGAAAGTTGAAGATTTTTTTGGCCAGATTTGAAAGTTGAGGATTTTTTTGGTATTTTCCCATTGAATAATATCCTCCAAGCTTAAGTGAAAGTTGAAGATTTAAATGGCCAAATTTTAAACACAATCTATCATTATTGGGTTGATGAGTCTAAATTCTATATTAAAATCTATTGATATTGGATATAATATTATAAAGAAGAATTAGGTGGTATGCTAAAAAACATATATTTAGTTTAATGGCCATACAAAAATGTTAAGGGTGTATAATGTGCATTAATTGTCATTATACTTCTGGTCCACTTGCTTTATTTTTTTAATCACAACACATTCCACATAGTTTGTCCGCACCAAATAGTCTAACTATTTCTTGCGTATCATTATATTTTTTTCTTTTCCATTGAACTTCTTTTTTTATTAAATATCTTCTCTTCAAAATTTTGTTTTGTGATAATCACTTTACTCTTTTTTCCTTTTCATTTGAAAATTTTTCTTATTATATACCCCTACGCAAAAAAATTTATATCTTGTATAGTTGAGATTAATGGGATGACTATCAATTACTTAATTCATTGTTCTTTAGATTATTCATTACAGTATAAATATTTTCTTACATTATACTTAGATAATCTCATTATAACATTAATTTTCATATTTCATTTATATATTCATTTACCTATTATGTATGGATAAATATCTATTTTATCCTTTTATATTTCTTGAATTCATAGACACGCAAAAATATTATGACAATATAAAAATAGTCTATCGTCGTATTATAATATTTTTTTTATTTTTTTAGTTTATTATATAGTTCAGAAATTGTGGGATTAGTTGAGGTTTCACATTCATTACTTATACAATAATCAATTAAATTTTTTATTTTATTTTTGTTTGTTGAAAATCAATTATTTTGAAAAATAGGCGTACTATATTAAATTATATTGTCATACTATATATAAAGCGGGACGCGTTCGACATGAGCAAGTATTTAATATGATTTGGACTCATGTCACTAATCGATCGGATTATTGATATGTGTCAAGTATTTAAAATTTTCAAATAAGTAAATTTTTTATTTCCATTAAACATTAAAATTTCAATATTAAGTATTCAATTTCTATTAAAATATTCAATATTAATTATTATATATGCAAACATGATAAAATTATAAAATTTAATTAAAAAAAAAAATCACGTGATATTAAAAATTTTAGATTAATTTGGATTATATTGGTTGCAGTTCATAATTTATTAATAACTAATAATAGTTTTAATCTATATTTCAAGTTTACAGGTTATAGTTGTGTGGATTTCAACTTTTTTTTGGTCAATCACACAATAATCATAAGTTATCTCTCAAATTAGATGACCAATCTCGAGGACGAGAGTCTACAAAAATAAATTCATGGTAAAAAGAATGTGATCCTCGCGCTAGACTATCTGCTACTGTATTCGCCGTACGTGGAATAAGTGTCAAAGAGAAACCCAGGAAGAAATCTTGGAGCATGTGATAATCTTGTAGTTACATATGAAAGGTTGACCAGTCATCTGGTTGTTGAATAATGCTTGTTAGTTCCGCACAGTCCGTCTGGAATACCTGGCAATCTATTCGTCGATTGTGCAGCTCAGACATCGCCAATAACAGAGCTTCCAACTCTAAATGAAGTGGTGACATAGTTCGGCGCTGACATTTAGCCCCCATCAAGATTACTTTGTTGTCCTAATTTGTACAACTTCATCCAAGTCCAGAGGTAGTATTTGGAAGACCAACCATTAACCCGATCGCCTAATCTTTATCAAACATAATTAAAAATTTGGCTCTTGGACCCTCCCAAGCTTTCAGGAATCCCTAGATAGGTACCCATACCACCTTCTTTTGTGATGCCTAAGAGATTCTTTATTGTACCCTTAATAAGTTTTGGGACATTCTTCCCAAACATAACAGAGGACTTAGCAAAATTAATCACTTGTCCCGAGGCAGCCCCATAATCCCTTAATACATCCAGGATTGCTTGGCACAGTGAGGCATCTTTCTTACAAAAGAATAAGATGTCATCAGCAAAGAGTAAATTTGATATTGTCGGGCTATGTTGTGTTATATTGACACTCGTTATCGCATTGTCAGTTCTTTCCTTTTTATATTTTCGATCAAGACCTCTGTGCAGATAATAAAAAAGATAAGGAGAAAGAGGATCACCTTGACGTAATCCTCTCTGGAGGATAATATTCCCTGTCAGTTTCCTATTAAACAAAATTTTGTATGATACCGAACGAATACATCACATTAACCATGAAATCCACACATGTCCAAAGCCCAATTTCCTCAGAACTGTCTCTAAGAAATATCATTCAATATGGTTATAAGTTTTACTTATGTCCGTTTTAATCGTCATAAACTCGTATCGACATATCTGATTAGTCCGCAGGTCATGAAACATTTTCTGGGCAATCAAAATGTTATCCGTAATCAAACGTCCTGAAACAAATGTTGATTGTGTCTCTGAAATAACACGGGGTGAATCCTTTTAAGCCTTAGACATAAAACTTTCGAAATAATTTTATAAGCCACATTACAAAGACTAATTGGTCTAAGTTCTGTCATTCTTTTCGGTTGGTCCGTTTTCGGAATGAGACAAATATTTGTCACATTCAGACGAGCATCAAAACTTCCGCTCCTGAAAAAATCCCTGAGTAACTTGACCAAATCGTCCTTTAGGATTCCCCAATAGCGTTGGAAAACAAGGCTGTCATCCCGTCAGGGCCAGGTGCTTTTTCAAGGTGCATGGCAAAAAGTGATCACCTGACTTCTTTTTCCATAATATCCCTAATCAATATCTGATTCATGTTATCCGTAATTACTGGGTCAACATTCTCAAGAACCTGGCTCAGATTGTTTGTCCCTATATGTTTAAATAATCCATTAAAATATTCAACCGTGATTTTTTCCATTCCTTCAGGAGATTCCTCCTAGGATTCTTGTGAATTAAAAAGTCCTGATATCCGGTTTCTTGCCCGTCTTTGCTTGGTTGAGGCGTGGAAAAATTTCGTATTTATGTCGCCCTCCTTTAACCATAAGTTCCTGCTCTTTTGTTTCCAATATATTTCCTCTTCTTTTTAAGCTTCTTAAAGCTTTCTTTTAATTTCTCTGATAACATCATGAGATACTGAGTCATCATTTTGAGTATTCTCCAATTTGAGCTTCAGAGAATCAATCTTCTCCTTTCCTGGTGGCACATTATTCTTTCGCCACCATGAAATCGAATTTCTAAAATTAGAAATTTTATCCACAAATCCCGGTACCCTAAAATTCCTTGTACGCTGCATGCCACGCTCGATAGCTTCGGATAAACCCTCCTTTCTTATCCATCTCTTATCGAAGCGGAAAATTTTGTAATATTTTTCTGCCTTGTAATTTGACTTTAACAAAATCGGCATGTGATATGAACCGATCCTTGCTAAGTATTCCACCTTGGAATGATCAAAAACATTATGTCATTCTTCATTACCAACTGCTCTATCCAGCTTACATCGGACATTTTGTTTATTCTGCGTGCCTTTACACGATAATTGGTCACCCGCACAGGGAAACTCCGTCATTCAACAATGCCTTAGCATTTCGTTAAAAGGAACAAAAGATGTTGCAGATCGCATATTTCCCCCTTTCTTCTCATGATTACCGATTAACTCATTTAAATCGCCAATTATTAACCATGGTTTAAATATATTTGTCCCTATTTCCATTAATTTATTCCATACTAAACATCGATTTGCAAACACTTGATCACCGTATACAAAGAAAATTGAGACTTTAAATCCGTGAAACAGTGCATTAACATCAATTATGCGATTGCTAGAATAAAGAAGCTCTAATTTTATTTCATTATTACAAAAGATGGCAAAACCACCACTTAAACCTAACGGTTCCACCGTATACAAATTATTGAAACCAAATTGCATTTGAAATTTTTTTAAATAAAAAGAAGACTGTTTAGACTCCGATAGAAACACAAATCGGGTCAAAACTTATTCCATAAATCCCTCAATGTGTCAGCTGTCAGGTCACTTCTTAGACCTTGACAGTTCCAGCTCATGATCTTCACGGGTGTACCGATGGCTTCGGGAGAGCCACCATCCCTTTCGTTATTATCTTTTGACCCACCAGACCCCTCGTGTCTCCCTTAGTCTGACCAACCTGTTTTTTCTTTCCTGCAACAAGAAGAACCCTTGATTTAGAATCATGCGAGCCTTTCCTAATTTTACCCTTAGTATCCAAACGCTTTTTAGGCGAAACCATCAACAACATATTCATTTTCCTCATATTCATTCCTTTAAGTTTACTCGGACTCTTGCTACACCTAACAATAAAATTTTCCTTATTAACCAACTTAATACCATTCAAATCATCATCCTCCATAAGACCATCTGTCACTTGTGAATTTCAACTTTAAAACCTAAACTTTTAATGATAATTTTATATTTAATTTCCCATGTTTCACACGGGATCTTATCTAGTATTATATATTTTAAAAAATGAGTCAAAAGTACATGTTTCCCATCAAGATAATTGATTATTAAAAAAAAGATAGTTAATTATATTATAAGGAAATAGAATTAGACATATCAATTACATACGTATGTTTGAAAGTTTTTTTTTGTCGTTACATTGACTTTCAAAAAACCATTTACAATATTTATTAAATGGTTCAACATTAAATAAAAACGCCATAGAGAGATTTTTTCATTAATGAAACTTTTATTTATTCGTCAATTTAAAATGGTAAACCAACTATTTGTTTCGATGTTTTCTATTAAACAAGAAGATACAAAATTTTAAAAGTAAAACACATACTATTATTACAGAAAATCACATCAAAATAGAAATATAAAGTGAATAAGGTTTAAAAAGAAAATTACGATCTCTCCAGTTTTTATTTTCTCTCTCGATAAACTCGTTGCATTGCCCTTACAAAGGTATCTACAGTTACTAATTTTTAAAACAACAATAGATATGAACATATTCATAAACACTTAGAAACTTATAAATAGAGAAAGCATTCAGAGAAAAAAAAGAAGAAGAAGAGGAACCTCGTTCAAGAAAAATCAGTTTAATGCCATAAATATTTCTTTTGACCGGATAATCCTCTCTTTGAAAAAGAGATGAAATAATGAAGTGGAAATAATATTTTTGACAAGTGAAACTATGAAAATAACTTAAAATTTATGTGTGAAATTAAATATTTTGATTGGTTTCATGATTTAAATTCATGCTTGTGTTTCGACTTCTTATCACACGAAAAAGTTGAGATGTCATCTTCTGGAAAGGTGCAAGCGTTATTATTGTACTGATTAGTATTTAGTCGAGAAATTGAGTCAAATGTACACGTATCCCATCAAGATAATTGATTATAAAAAAAAAAAAGATAGTCGATTAAATTATATCAGACATATCAGTTATATATGTATGTTTGAAGATTTGCTTTTGCAGTTACATTGACTTTCAGAAAGTTATTTACAATTTATTAAATGGTCTAATATTAACTAAATGGTCTAATATTAACTAAAAACGCCATAAATAGGTTTTTCATTGAAGATTTGTACTTATTCGTCGTAATCTAGCTATTCTATTAAAATAGAAAATACATATTTAGAAAAATACATTTTTATAAATAAAATATATGGTACTAAAAATAATAATAATTGCTAATTATAATTTTAATTAGCTTAGATTTTTTAGTATATAGATATTAACAAAGATAGTATGAGATATATCAATTATGTATGTATGTTTGAAAATTGTTTTTGTCGTTACATTGACTTTCAAAAAGTCAATTACAGTATACAAAATTGTCTAACATTAACTAAAAGCGCCATAGAGAGGTTTTTTCATTAAAGATATTTTTACTTATTCACTCATCTAAAAATGGTAATCCAACTATTCGTTTTCGTATTTTCTATTGAACAGATAATACATATTTAGCAGAAAATAAAAAATTAAATAAAAGATATGGTACTAAAAATAGTTACAATTGCTAATTATAATTTTAATTAGCTTAATTTGTTTTAATATATAGATATTAACAAAATTTCAATAAAGGTAATATTGATTCCAACTTTGACTATATATGTATATATAGATAACTAGATACCATCTATTTTGGATAATAATTAATTTGATAAAGATCACAGTTGTACAAAATAACTGATTTGATAGAGGTTATAGTTGTTCAGCGCGTCTAATAAACACAATATTAATTATCTTTAATAGCATCTAAGGCGTTGCACTATAAATTGGTGAACGATCTTTAACTCTCAAACAAAAAAAGCTTTAGAGTCTTTCATCAAACCAAATTAGAAAAGGAAAATAAGAAAAAAGAACCATGAAATCTTCAACTTTCTTCATTCTTGCATTGCTTATTCTATCATGTAAGTAGTATCTTACCGTATTAAGATAATTTTTACAAAAAGGATAATGGTTTTCGATTCGTAATGTTATGACATAAGTTTGATGTAATGATTATTTATGAATAGGTTCATCATCAATGGTAAAGGGAATTAACTATCATAGGGACCGCTGTCATGACTCGGCTGATTGTGCCTACTTGTGTAAACGATATGTTCCGGAACCAAAATGTATTAACCACATTTGTGATTGTAAACCTCCTGTTCCAACCAACGGCGATACAACCACATCATATTCCTCTTCCAAAGTTAATAATTGAGATATGATTATGATCTTATGAATCCATCAAGATATATTTATGATCCTTTCCTTTAATTTTACTTCAATAGGAAAAGTATTATAACTTTTCATTAATTCTAGTTAATATTGTAATTTCAATTCCATTAATTCAAGAAAATCTATGAACATAAAACTTTTCATTAATACAAAATAAAATTTTTTCATTTGATCTTAATTTGTTTTCTCTTTATTCAAAATTCAAATCATTCAAATTTCGATTGTTTAGTAAACGTAATATAGTATACTGATTAAATAGTAAATATCTACTATTATAATAAGATGTTGTATTCTCCAAATGCAAGTACATTTTTTAATGCGTTGTTGATGATAATTAATAGGGATAACGTGCTATTTCCCCACGAGAAGTATCATATAGCATCAGATGCAACCCAACTATGATCTCGTGCTAGATCTCCCTGAAAACAAAGTTCGAAACTTAAATCTCTCCCAATTGAAAGTCAAAAGCTTATATCTCCTCGACCTCGGTTTTAATCGGTTTATTGTTAACCAAACGCAGTGAACCACTTAAGCCAGACTCGGTCTAATTTTAATTAAAATTTGACCTGAGAAATTTGACCCGTAAAAGACCTGTGATCTGCCTTTTTTCTTCATCTTCTTCGCGTGATTCTTCTTATTCTTGTGCAAGTTTCTGATCTCTCTCTCTTACCCATTGATTTGAATCGACAGAGACAAGAAAAAAAAAGAAGAAACCCAAAAAAAAAATCGTAAGTTGAAAACCTCCTCTTCGAAACTGTTTTTTATGGCATACCCATATAAGTACAGATTTTGCTTCAAGAGCTTCAACAATGGAAGGATATGGAGAGGAGTGGTTGAGTCCACTCAATGACGACGACACCGGAATCGAGGATTAAAGCAGACAATCCAAGCGAACTCAGAATCGTTTACACGCCATGCGAGCGAGTTCAATTTAGATTCTCTCATCTCGATTTTACTATTCATCTAGTTGAAGACAGTGAAGTAGACAAACCATCGTCTTGATTTGATTTTGTTTTGAATTTGGGATTAATTGTTAAAGAAATAGAGAAATTTTATTTAGGGTTTGAATTTGAAAACGAAACTTGTTTGGAATATGAAGAGTTTAGTTTCTTGAATCCATTTAGCATTTTACTTACGAAGAGGGAGATGCGAATCAAAAGCAACTTGATTCATATCACGGCTTCGCCCGCATATAGCTCCAAAAGTCCAAAATCAAAGAAATAAGAAGACGAATTAGTGTCTTAACTTCAGAGACTGTAAATCGGATAAATATATCAAAATTTGAAGATGAAATCAAACAATTCATGATGATTTTGAAGCTCTCTATCTCTCTCGCTCATAAACGTACAATAATTTAGCAAGAGAAAAGAAGAGAAAGATCAGATTTTTATTCCACGTATCTTCTCATCTTTTTCTTCTTTTACTCTTCGATTCCGTATTCTTCTTTTCTTCTTCGTCTTATGCTCTTCTGATTCCAGTTATCAATCTATTTCCTCTCTTCAATTGTTGTCATCTTTCCTCTGTAATTTTTCTAAAAAAGAAAATTCCTTTGAAAAAACTGAAGAAGAATCGGGTGAATGAAGAACAAACTTGGGTCGAGTTAGTTTTAACCAATTCGGTTAAAATCAGGATTTACTTCGGTTTAGATGGTTGAAATTGTTTGGTAAAATAGTAAACCAACTAAACGAGAAGTATATGGGTTCTAAGGTTTTGAATTATAATTTGGGAGGTATATAAGTTTTAAATTTCCAATTCATGGAGATCTAAGTTTCGAAATTTGTTTTCATGGAGATTTAACATGAGATCATAGTTTGGGTTGCATTTGGTGCTATACGATACTTCTCGTGGGGAAATAACACATTTTCCCTAATTAATATGACCAAAAATGACAGGTTTGATTTTGGCCATCATATCGAAAGTGAAATCTTTGATGATAAATAATAGAGGATATGGAAGTGAAACATTTTAATAAAAAAAAAAATTTGTGTAGTGATCTGATTAATTAGGATTTTTAAAATAAAGAAAATTCTTTTTAAGTTACTTTTTACATTTTACCATATGTTAAATCATATATAATACAAATTATCTTTATATCTATAAGTTAAAAAGAAGAAAATTAGATTTTTTTTCAAAGGTCGCCCAATTTTTACAATCAAGCAAAATATAATAATCAAACCGTATAGATGAATCCCAAAAAAACATTTTATTTCATGATCTTGCTCATTGTATCTCCTTTATATAGGTTCTTCGTTTGTATATAAACATATAATTTTCTTTATACAAACATTAGTATGTTGATATATATCTAGAATGAAATACGCGCAACACATATAATATATAGGTGATTTCCCATTTTCTTGAATGAATTTCTTACAAATATATTACCTAATAATTAAAATATATCTTTTAACTTTCACAACACACATAGTTCTTAATATGGTATATAGAAAAAGTAATCAATTTCTTTATCTTTCTCATGTTACTTTTTTTTGTTAGTCTATTTTAAAAGTACTTAGTTAATTTGAATTAAACACCTAAATTTATTTTTATTTGTTTTCTTAATCAAATAAAAAGGTATAACGATAACAGAAAGCAAATGTCACCGAAATTCGATTGCAAGAACATGCAACCATGCCCAATGCATGTCGATTGTCTATTCGGCCATTGCATTTGTCATTGGAAAGACATGAAGTCTAAGTTCTCAGCTTCAAAGGTTATGTGAACTATTGGAGACAAAACCTATAAACTCTCTCGATTCTAGTCGTTACATTTGCAAAGATTAGTGAGCTGCGAAATTGTAATAACAATAGAATTTCCAAAAGTTAAATAAAATATGTTTAAAGTTATATATTTTGTTGCTCTAAGAAAATATGACAAGAAATTGGCCAATTCTACTAATATTAGTATATAATTAAAAGCTGAGTCAAACATACATATTTTCCATCATGATAATCAATTATTAAAAAACTATAGTCGATTATATTATAAGAGAATCAGACATATCAATTACATATAGATGTTTGAACATTTGTTTTTACCATTACATTGACTTTCAAAATGACATTTACAATATTTATTAAATGGTCTAACATTAACTAAAAACGTCATATAGAGATTATTTCACTAAATAGACTTTTACTTATTCGCTAATTTAAAATGGTTACCAAATTATCTGTTTTGATCTTTTCTATTATCTCGACCAAAAAAAAGATCTTTTATACTAAACAGAAAATACAAAATTTTAAAAGTACAAAACATACTATTAATGCAGAAAATTACATCAAAACAGAAATATAAAGTGAATAATGTTTTTAAAAAACAAAGTCACATAAGGAAAAATAAATATTTATAAATTCTGTAAGTGACATATTATTATGTCTAAATGTCAACTATATTTGTTTTAATGATTTTTTTTCTTTTTCAAACAAACTAATAATGGAGCTCTTGTTCGGATTTTCAATTCCGTTAATTTAAAAAACCTATTAACATAAAGCTTTTCATTAATAAAAAAAAAGAAAAAATTTTCATTTTATCTAAATTTTTTTCTTTATTCAAAATTCAAACCATTCAAATTTTGACTGTTTAGTATACTTACTATAATATACTCGATTAAATAGTAAATATCTACTATTATAATCTCCTATAAGAATGTTGTATTCTCCAATGCAAGTACATTTTTCAATAGGTTGTTGATGATAATTATGAAGATAAAAAATGATAGTTTCAATTTTGGTCTTCATATCAAAAGTGTAACCTTTGATGATAAATAATAGAGGATATTCAAGCGGAACATTTTAATAAAAAGTATATTTGTTGATAAGATTAATTAGGATTCTTAAATAAAAAATTATTTTATTTTACTTTATACATTTTAACATATGTTAAATCATATATAACACAAATTATCCTCGTACTCACAAGCCAAAAAGAAAAAAAAATTTAAAAGGTTGCCCAAATTTTACAATCAAGCTGAATATAATATCAAAACGTAGAGATGGATTCCAAGAAAACATTTTGTTTTTTGATATTGCTCATTGTATCTCTTTTATGTAAGTTATTCGCTTGTTTACAACCAAATAATTTTCTTTATACAAACATCAATATGCTGATATATATCTAGAATGAAATACACGCACACACTTATAAACATTAGGGGATTTCCTATTTCTTGAATAAATTTCTACAAATATATTAGGGGAAATTAACAAAAGTAACCTAAAACATTTGAAAAAAAAATAGAGTAACCTCAAACATTCTTTTATTGCAAAACTAACTCAAGGGGTAGGGAAAGTACAATTTACCCCCTCATGACCAAACAAAAAAATAGATGTGACAATTACCCTTCTAACCCCGAGAAGTCTGAACGAAGGCTACAGACTTCTTATGCAGACTTCAATTGAAATCTGCATATATAATTAAATCATGTATTTAAGTTTAAAAAATCAGGAAAATTAGTTTGATTAAAAATACTTATGAATAATATAAACATGATCATTTAAGACATATATAAATTAAAATTTCATAAAATCCAATCAAATTAAACTTAGTAGGATAATTTAGGTAAGAAACAACATATTCATACTTCATTTGAAGTCTGAAAAATAATTGAATCTTGTATTAAAATTTAAAAAATCAAGAAAAATAATTTGATGAAAAATGTGTATGCATTAACTAAATATAACCAGTTGCTACTTTTATAAATTAAAAGTTCATAAAAATAATTTGAATTAACCCTAGTAATCTAAATGAGGTCAGAAATAACACATGCACTATTAAACTTTAGGGTTTAGGGTTTGGAGAAGACAAATGTGTTTGTTTGTGATTGAGGATTTTGCTAAACTTCAAGTGTTAACTCTAGGGGTTTAAAATATGTTTGTTTTAAATATTAAATCAACAATTACTTGATGTTCATGAATATTACAAATATTTTTGATGATTTTTATTTTAATTTTCTAATCAAGAATTTCATGCAATATTAATATATGTGAGGATAATTCTCTAGTTGCTACGTATATAAATTAAAATTTCATAAAAATAAGTAACTCGAGTAAGATAAATGAGGTTAGAAGCAACACAAGTACTTGTTAAACTTTAGGGTTTAGGGTTTAGGGTTTGGAGAAGACAAATGTGCTTGTTTGTGATTGAGGGTTTTGCTAAACTTCAAGTGTTAACTTTTGGGGTTTAAAATATGTTTGTTTTAAATATTAAATCAACAAATACTCGATGTTCATGAATATTACAAACATTTTTGATGATTTTTATTTTAATTTTCTAATCAAGAATTTCGTGTAATATTAATATATGTGAGGAGAATTCTCTAGGAACTCTGAATTTAGACTTCATTTAACGTCTAAAAATATAATTAAATCTTGTATTTAAATTAGAAAAATCAGGAAAAATAATTTGATGGAAAATGTGTATGCACAAACTAAATATAATTAGTTGCTACGTATATAAATTAAAATTTCATAAAAATAAGTCAAAATAACCCAAGTAAGATAAATGAGGTTAGAAGCAACACAAGCACTTGTTAAACTTTAGGGTTTAGGGTTTCGGGTTTAGGGTTTAAGGTTTGGGAGAAGATGCATATATTTGTAGTTGAGGGTTTTGGCTAAACTTTAAGAGAGAACATTAGTATTTTAAATTTGTTTGTTCTAAATACTAATCAACAAATACTTAATGTAAACATTTACAAATATTTTTTGTTTATGTTTTATTTTAGTATTTATTAAGATTCCCTAAGATTTTTGTTTAATAGACTTCTCAGAGAACTCTACTCTCAGACTTCAGATGAAGTCTGAAGCTAAAAATTCATTTTCCCGCTCAAATTTTTTAGAAAATTATTTTCCCGCCGAAATAAAAATATTTTTCCGCCTAATATGTTGATTCCCTCTCAATTTCAGACAACAATTGAAGTCTACTAAAGCAAGAAGGATTCACTTCATTTTGAAGTCTACTTAAGGTTTATTTAACCCTAAAATTTACCCACCATATATATATCTTAGACTAGTAAAAAATTATTAAACACTCCTCCTTTCCACGCAACCATTCTCCTCCTATACATTCAACCGTTCTCCTCCTCTCCATGCCAACTAGATTGATCTCTCGTGCTCTTCCTGAAGGATTTTCGAGGGCCTTTATTTGCAGGTAGTCTTTAGAGTGTCTTATGAGATCGATATGTCCTTGTAGACTTTATTCATTTTATAATTTTTGTATTGACTATGTGACTATCTTGTGTAGGATGTTGGCGGATCATGCATTTCTCTATAGACTTCTTTTGGAGCAAGCATCCACGGTTGGATGTTCGGTTTGGTGGGAGGTGAAGACTCGTAAGAATAGGTATTTTCTATTCCATGAACTTGAACTTAAGCTTTCTCACATGTATTGGTTTTTGTACTAATTTTGTTTTCTCTCTGTTATTTGTAGGATAAAAGAGGAATTGATTCCTCCAGAGACGACGCCGACGGTGAATCCTCCGGTGAAGACTCGGTATACAGTCGGTTGCAGAGAGCCTAAACTAGGCTTGCGACTTTGACCCGATCGAATCGGTTCGAATCGGGTAGTCGGGTAGTCGGATTGTTCGGATCTGAGAAAAACATGCCGAATAAACCGAATATTTGAGTTCGGATCGGTTCGGCGGTCGGGTTGTCGGTTTCGGATAGTCGGGTTTTCGGATATGGAGTTTTGGTACCGGCACAACGTGGAAGAGAACCGTGTCTCGAAGATGAAGACGAGTCTCTACCTTGTTGGGTCTCACCTTGTTCATAGGTCTCGACCTTGTTGAATCTCGACCTTGTTCACGGGTCTCGACGAGCCAAAAAGAAGAAGATTGCTGCCATGGATGAAGAGAAAGGGGACTAACGCCGAAAATCTGATGGTCTTGAGATTGTTGCTCTTGTTGTTGCTCTTGTTGCTGCTTCTGTTTAATGACTTGTTGATCAACGTTGATTAAAATATGTCCGTCCGATTTCACTATGGGTCCCATTCTCTTTCTTTCATGTATATATAGTTATATATATTGATTAGCACCATTTACTCATGAAATAAGCAAGGTAAGGTTGAGTGTAACAAATTTTAATGAAATGATTGCTTTTACAAGTCTTGGCTAAATTTAATAATTTTCTTCAATAGAAATGGTTGAAAATTTAAAATCGTATACAAAAAAATTTAACGGGTATGGGAAAATATTAAACATAACCATAATTACATGAAATTTAGATAGATTAGCTTATGTGATTTTTATTCTGCAAAAGTATACGTTCTGGCTATCTTTTAATTTCTTCGATTATCAAAAAAATAAAGATAGTATGATTAAACTCATAAATCACAGAAAATCATTCTTGTTTCTTTAGAGGCGAAGGTGATAGCAAGAGAAGCAAGATATACAAATTTATGTCTTGCTTATCACCACGCGTATAAGTCGTTTTGCGTTTGTTCTTTATTTAAAGTGCAATGTCAATATTTTAAGATGAGCTATATAGTAGACTTTTGTAACAGACTTCTATAGCAGACTTCTGTTTTGTTACGTTAGAAAGTTCTCGATATCTCTATAACACATAACAATGGCAAACTGGTATAGAAGTAAAAAAATGATTAAACATACATGAGGCAAAAAAAACTTGCTGAAGTAAAATTTTCAACAAATTTTGCTATAAAATACTTTCAAAGAACTCGCAGATTTCGGGTGAAGTATGCTCTTTAAAAACCTAGTAGACTTTGTGTGAAGTCTACTCACTATAGACTTAGAGTGTCCACAACAAAATTTCATGACAAGTATGTTCAACAATGGCAAGTAGACTTGGTCAAGAAGACTAAAAATATTATAAATTGACTAATCAAACATGAAAAATACAAACTCCAATAATTATAAAACAAAAAGATGTCAAATTGGTACATAAGCTACACCAATCGCTAAAACACATGAAAGAACAAGAAAATCCAAAATAAAACATTATAAAATGCTAAAAACAAGATTTAAAAAAAAATTATTAAATCAGACTTCGTTT
>OVAN01010480.1:0-15720 GCA_900406275.1 Anastatica hierochuntica | reverse complement strand
CCTAGAATCCAAACTAGGTAATTTAGAATACGCCCTCACCTTAGCCACTTGTCGCAAAACAGCTCCGAGCTCAGCTCTCTCACGGTGGACAGATTCACAGCATCAACTTCAGAGGCACGCTTCTCCCTTCATATGAATCCAAACCCGTCTTTCCTTTTACCAGTGGATAGATATGATTGCCTACAATGTTCTCACAGAAAATTAGCCGAAGAAACCATCTCTAGATCAACCAAACACCCTTTACACTAAAACCAGACATATCTGGAAATCTGGCAGATTCAAAGCCACTTAGAAACGAATGCATAACTCTGAAACTAACCGTTAACTGGGAGATCCCACCGTTCAGATTGAAGCCCTAGATGTCTTTTTGACATAGCCGCCAAGTTTGCTCCGATCAGACGCCGTTTGGATAGCTGATCGTCCTCATCTTTCCTTGTGGTCGCGGATCCGTTCTGTACCGATACCTCTCGGGAAAACATCCATAACGTTTAGAAGAGAGCTACAAATGACAAACCGTTTGTTGGAGATGATAGATCTATGAGAGGAGCACTTACTGTAGAAAAATCAGATCAATCCTCGATGAGTTGGTCGGCCGTTCTTCTGTTCTCCCACAGCATGTCTGTTTTGTCTCCGAAGACTGCATGAACCACCTTCTCTTCTCTTCTTCTCTCTCTCTAGGTCCGATCTCTCTCTCTCTCTGCGACGGCAACATGGGGAAAAGGAGGAAGAAGCTTTTAGGTTTTAGAATAAAAGGGAGTTTAAATAGGGTTAGGTTTAGGGTTAGGTTAATGGGCTTCTTTTTAATAAAAATTCAACAGGTTCGGATCTTGCGGTCCAGGATGTTACACTTACTGTCTACAAACTAATGAAGGATAAGTTGGATAATTTGGTTCTTCTGCACTATCTAAATGAGATTACGGAGTAGTCATCCTGTTTTGAAGAGCTCAAGTACACATTTGGTACTAGAGAAGCAAATACTTGTGCCGATCAATTGGCTAAACACGCGATTCAAGATTCTACTTCTTGGTCTTTGTTTCACTATTGCCCACATTTTCTACTTCCTTTTGTAACAAACAATCTATTGAGCTAATAAAATGAAATTTGTAGTAAAAAAAAATTTTTTGTCATTTAATTTGTTATTTGACCCCCTCCCTCTCTCTCTCCCTCCGTCCCCCAAAGAAGAGAAACTTCAGAGCCACCGCCTCGTGGCTCCAAAAACTCATCGTGGCCTCTAAGTGGAGCAATTTTGGGATATGCTCTTAGTGTCAAGGAGAAGACGAGTCTATGGCTTTCAAAGACAAGGCGCGAGGCCAAGTTCCGCTTTTTCCACTTTGAGTATAATAGATTCGAAGGATCTCGGGTGATTCACGTTTTGAGTTCAACTTCCCAACACTAGGATTGGGTCACTTGATTCATCTTAATGGTTGATTCTTACTTTTTATTTTTGCAGGTTTAAGCTTTGGATGTGTTTGTGTGGTGCTAGCCAATTAAATTTGATCTTTCAATGTGTTTCGGCGATGGAGGAGTGAGACCAAACTTTACAAATTATGTAAAAGGAGAGAACATTGCAAAATTCATGGGAGTAAATTATGTAATTAAATGGTTGTAATACTTGATTACTAAACAATGCTCTGTATGACTCTTTGCACTAATTAAAAGGAGTTTGCTAACCAAAAAAAAATAATTTTAGAAGATTGATTTTAGCAGGTATGGGGAAAACAACCGAACTTGAAATCGACCAGAAAAATCAGTTCGGTTTTCGGATCTCCAAAAATACCGATTGGATCTTATGTCCCAAATAGTTCGTATTTCGTATTTGTTCTGACAATAATCGAAATCCGAATAAAACCAAAAAATTGAATCTATAGTAATTAGAGTTATGTCCCTTCCGCTTTTAATTGAAAATCGGTAAAATCATGATTCAGGGGTTCAACTTTGGTTTGAATAGGACATAAATAAGCTCATACACATTGTGTTATATAATTGTTTTTTTTTGTTTTAATCTTAAAATTCGATTATTTTGAGTAAATTGTGAGTAATTCGGATGATTTTTCTGAATTTTACTGAAATCTTGAACAAATCCGAAAACTCTGAACTCGAAATCAAAACTGAACTGAACCTGATCAAACTCGAATCAATTCTGGTATGAAAATATAGAATACACGAATGGATCATATATCTTGGAACTAAAAAAACCGAAATCCAACAAAACCATACCGAAACCCATCGGACCCTGAATTTCCAGTCCTAGCTCCCAGGTTCGGGCAAAAAAACGGTTTGGGTCATGGTTTTCAATTTCCGGTCAGGTGTTAGAAAACCGAGCCTGACCCTAAATGAAAGCTCAGCCTCGGTTGATTGGGACCTGAAGGAAGACTAGCTCACCGGAGAATAAGGCAATGGAAGCTGCTCTCATGGCGGATTTACAGAGGTTTCTGCGAGATCGCAACTTAAACGTTTTGAGTCTTCCACAAAAAGGCCGCTCTCTATTCACTACCAGAGACTTTCGTCCAGGTTCATCTCTCTGGCAAGAAGTTTTAGGGTTACGTTTTGACAAGTCTTAGTTTGTGAATGAGATTATCTGTTTTTAATTTACAGGAGAAGTAATCATAAGCCAAGAACCATATGTTTGTGTTCCGAACAATACATCCTTGGAATCAAGATGTGATGGATGTTTCAATACCAATAACCTTAAGAAATGCTCTGCTTGTCAAGTGATTTGGTACTGTGGGAGCTCATGTCAGGTATAACTGAATGTATGTTCTGTCTGGAGATGTTCAGATTGAATGATTGATTCGTATTTGTTTTTTGTTTTGATTCTTTTCAGAAGTCAGAGTGGAAGTTGCATCGCCATGAATGCAGAGCTCTCTCTCGGCTTGAGAAGGAGAAACGGAAGTCAGTTACTCCTACGATACGTCTTATGGTGAAACTTTACCTTAAGAGGAAGTTGCAGAATGAAAAGGTTATCATCAGTGTTTCTCTCTAGCCATTATGAGTGATGTTGCTGGTGTCTTGCATTCACCTTTTATAGCTCGTTGTTTTAGACATGTTTGTTGATTTGATTCACTGTATTGAAATATCGAGAAACGAGAAACAAGTTTATTATAGAATAAAGTGATCCAGATTTATACTGTCATTTTGATAGTAGTCTTTGTATTCTGAATTCTTTATGTGTTTATCTGCTCCAGGTCATACCAATCACTACAACAGACAATTACAGTTTGGTCGAGGCTTTGGTGTCCCGTATCCTCTATTTGGGCTTTAGTTTTGTGAAATGGATAAATCTCTTTACCTCTTGAAATTTGAACTCGTTTTGTCTTCTTTAAACTTTGTTTGGTAGATATGTCTGAGATTGATGAAAAGCAGCTGGTGTTGTATGCTCAGATGGCTAATCTTGTGAACTTGATTCTTCAACTTCTTAATATCGACCTAAGGGAGATCGCAGAGAATTTCTCTAAGGTTCTTCGCCAGCTTTTGACACAAAGTTAATTGTCTTGCTGCAAGCTGCAGTTGATAGTTTTCCTTTTTTCTCTTATATATTAGGAAAATTTCTTAATTTGGTATTATGCAAATATGTTGGTGAGGATATGATTTGCATCTGAATGCTCATGAAATTATATCAAAAGTCTTAGGAGATTGGTCACTTCATTTTATTAGAGGAGCATCAATTATATGTTGGGCCACTTGGGAGAATTTCTTGTATTCTATTTTTACATGGAGCATTTTTAGTGATGACTATTTAAGCCACTTTCGTTTCTTCTGAATACAGTTCTCATGCAATGCTCACTCCATTTGTGATAGCGAATTAAGACCTCAGGGGATAGGATTGTTTCCCTTGGTGTCCATCGTTAATCACAGGTAATAGCTTCATTAATCTGATTTGTTGGTATTCTTTAGTCACTTTGTTTCCTGCCTAAACCTTTTGTTCTGTAGCTGCTCTCCCAATGCGATTTTAGTGTTCGATGGGCAGACGGCAGTTGTTCGGGCTATGGAGAACATACCGAAGGATTCAGAGGTAGCTTCTGCTTTGTCTCATCTTGATTCTGTTGTATATACATGTAGCACACTGACATATAGCTGTTAGGTCCTTTGTCTTTGATCAGGTAACTATCAGCTATATTGAAACCGCTGGAAGCACTCTGACTCGGCAGAAGTCTCTAAAAGAACAATACCTCTTTGACTGTCAGTGTGCTCGATGCAGTAACATTGTAAGTAATCTTTAATTTTTCCACTTATCAACGAATGACATTTGCACTTCACGAATTAATATTCTAGATTGTTTACAACCTGTACCAACTCTTTTCATACTAAAGGGAACACCTCATGATATTGAAGAAAGTGCAATATTGGAAGGCTATCGGTGTTCCAATGAGAAGTGCGCTGGCTTCTTACTCCGTGATCCTGGTATGTAATGTAGTTCATGTGTCCAAGAACATTCTTGATCCCTTCAATCCCTTGTGGCTTTTGCAGATGGAAAAGGCTTTGTTTGCCAGAAATGTACGCTTCTTAGGAGCAAGGAAGAAGTTAAAAACTTAGCACGTGATGTCAAAACAGTTTCAGAGAAAGCTCTTTTGTCTCCTTCCACAGAAAGTATCTGTTGCCTGCTTTGCTTCCCCAGTTCCTGCATTTATATGTCTGAACAAGCTTAACTGATCTTGGTATTACATTTGAGCTGTGTTGTCTGAGAGAATCTTTTTACTATTTACAGACAAACAAGATGCTATAGCACTATATAAGACAATGGAGAAACTACAAGTTAAGCTTTATCATTCCTTCTCCATCACTTTAATGAGAACCCGTGAAGAACTCCTCAAGGTACGTATCTTTTAGAAAGAAACTTCTGGAGTTCTGGAAGTTGCACAAAATCTTGAAAAGACGATAAAAATGTGGTGTTTTAAAGCTGGACGTTACGCATTATTTTGCAGATGCTAATGGAAATAGAAAGCTGGCGAGAAGCTTTAAATTATTGCAGACTAATAGTCCCTGTTTACGAAAGTATGTCTGCTTCATCTTGATTACTACTCTTCATAGAGTTTGCTATATGTACATTTTTCTTAGAGTTACTAATTGCATACAGTGTCCGAGCTAATTGAACTACTACTAATGGCTACTAATCATAAAGTTAACAGAAACAGCCACATAATAATTGTAAAATCATTTAAATGCTTTTGGTGATTATATTACTTGCGCTTACGTTGTTCGTGAAAAATTACAGGAGTGTATCCACCAACCCATCCTTTGATTGGACTACAGTTATATACCCAGGGAAAACTCGAATGGTATCAAAACTTCTTTTATCTTTGAATTTTAGGTGCAAAACAAGTATATTAGTTTTCGACATTAATCTGATTCCGAAGGCAATAACTTGGTATCGGTTTCTATCATATTCTATTGATGAAAGCATAATTGTTATGTTGCAGGTTGCTAGGAGAAACGGAAGAGGCTGTGAGTTCGCTCACTAAGGCATTTGACATTCTGCGGATCAGTCACGGGACAGGCACATCTTTCATGAAAGAGCTCTCAGAAAAGTTGGAGGAGGCTCGTGCAGAAGCTTCGTATAAGCTGCGAGCATCAAAAGAAGCTTATAATGACTAACAAGCAAGTTTGATCTTTACTTTCTACAAATCTTAAAGTTTCGGAATGTATCTTTAGAATTTCTAGAGCTGCAAAACTGATAAAATGTTAATTTTGGGTGATATTGAGTGGTACTTGCTGATTCACTCCCGCAACACATCGATGAAGTCAAACGATATCAGAAACACATCTCTAGTTTGTAAACGATAGTGCTAGCTTTGTGGGAATCATGCAAGACCAATAATGTATGTGTGTAGTAGACAAGCCAATAATTGTTTTCTTCAACTATAAATAACAAAAACAATTAATCGCAACATTTTTCAAATCTCATAAGCTACCCAACTATAATCGATAATATTTACATAAAATTATAAGTGTGATGATTGCGATAGCATCTAGTACATATTTACCAATAGTCATGCACCGTTTCACTTTATTTATTTTTTTTGTTTGCGAGGCAACCCTAACATTCTTTTCCCCGTTAGTGTGTTTTAATTTTTTTTTTTTCCATCTAAGTAATTTTATTAAATTTAAACGAGAATTCATACAAAACCGGCAAAGGGATTCACGCCTTTCCGGAGTCAAAAGCCGGCGGATTTAACGGATATCCCCGGAGCCATAAAGTCGAAAAGATTCAAGAAACAAAAACATCGCAACCGAAGGTTAAATACACCAAAGAGATGAACTAAAATGATCTAATCAAAGAAAAATACTGATTAGGAAGAAATCGGATTCGATCGAAGGAGAAATGGAGATGAGCAACTCAAGCCTAACTTATTGGGGAAAGACAAACGGCCTGAACTCATTATATTGCTCACATACTGGATGGAGCCACGAGAAACGCAAACGAAATCCAACCCGGGTCGCCGACAATAGCACTACATATAGCAGCTCCATTTTGACAACAACGACCTATGGCTAGACGCTCTGCTCACGTCCTTACTGAGGATCCGGAAACAAACCGTAGATCCTAGCTAGTAGGACGAGCACACCTCACTCACGACCCGCTAACCTCCTAAACAATACAAACACCCCCAACCTAAGATAAAAGGAACGACGGATAAGATAGGGCCGAGCCAAAACCTGGACACTATAGAACACCAATCGACCTACACTCTAAAGCTGGCAACCAAAGACCAATATTAGTTCACCTCCTAAGTATTTACCCTGCCTAAAAACCTTTTTCATCCTAAACCATAACTGGTCGAGGTTCATAGAAGGAGAACCGCCAAGACACCGAGGCAGAACCGTCTTCAAGACCCTACGACCCACACCGGCGCTGAGTGCAACCACTCGAGAATTCAGCGCCTCACCGGAAGAAATCGCCAGCGACGGAGAAGGTCGCCACGCGCTGACAAATCCAGCAGATCTACAGAAGGAGGCAAAAGGGAAAACGCCAAGCCCCATAGATCTGCAACCCAAACGCCGACTCATCACCATCCCTGACTTCCGTAAACTCGCCAACACTCCAAAAGCCATCGCCGTCACGCTTCTAAACCGGCCGGAGAAGGAGCACGAATCGGCAAGGATCTCAGAACAGAAAGCATATTGTTTAAAGCGAGAAAGGGAGGAGAAGAGCAAGGAGAAAATGCGAGCTAAGAAAAAGGAAATTCGCCGCCGACGGCAAGGAGCCACCGACGACGGTAACACAGAAGGCGGCGGCTAGGTTATATCAGAGAGAGAGAGTTTCGTTTCTCCCGTTTCGTGTGTTATCAATAAAGATTTTAAGTGTGTTTTAATTCAAAAAGTGCATTTCTTTTTTTTTTAAACCGAAAGCATAAATTATATTGTAAATGGAGCATAAAAAGTTTCTACCACCTGAGGAGGTGGGAGCGTATGAATTACACAAGTTTCGGTCAAATGCATAGCACTTCTAGCTAACCGATCAGCAGCTTCATTACGCTCTCTATTGGTGAATTCCAATGAACATTTAGGAAGTTTTGAGCATCAGACCCGTAAATCTTTCATTATATATGAGATGTCCACATGGTTCTCACTAGCGTTAATGGTCTTAACCAAATCCATGTTATCTGATTCAAACCAAATACGTCGCCTTCCTTGTGGCCACATCATTTGAAGCGCATAAAGTAACCCTTGTGCTTCAGCTTGTAAGGGCGAGTTAACCTGAGGTAGTGCTGCTTGGCCCGCTTGTATGAACCTTCCGTTTGAGTCTCGTAGAATCCAGCCGAACCCTGTTTTATTTGCCGTGGTTACGTAGGAACTGTCGATATTGCACTTTAGCCAGCCTTCCATGGGGGGGGCTCCCATGCCCGTGATCGGACTTTGCCCCTTGGACGAGGCATGCCCTTGTTAGATGACAACCATTCCACCGAGACATCAAGAGTTTGTGACACAAGTATATTTGGTTGCTCTGTTTTGTCGTTGAAAACGTAATCATTTCGTGCTTTCCAAATTTTCTAAATTAACCAAATCGGTAAGTACCTCACATTCATCTCAAGACATTCATCTTCCGCGAAACTAAAAAGACGGGTAAGATACACCTCCATATTCGAAGCTCTAGTTTGTAGATGTGACACGGGTGACGATCTCCATATGGCCATGGCATGGGGACATTCGAATAAAATATGAGCAACAATTTCATCTTCTAATCCACACCTTGGGCACATAGGATCAATGTTAATTCTTCTTGAGATAAGGCCAACAACACAAGGTAGCACCCTTGAGATAATTCTCTAAAGGAAATGGTGTATTTTTGGAGCCATGTTGAGTTTCCAAAGTCGTTGTTTAAGGGGAATTGAGCCAGCGGGATGTGGGACTGTCTCTTGTAGAGGGCAATAATTTGATCCGAACCAATAACCACTTTTGACCGTATACTTACCATGTGGAGCATACGGCCATTCAACAGAGTCTTGATCGACATTCATGGCCAGCTTGATGTTGAGGATTAGGTCCCGATCCTCTGGGGTAAAAAGATTCTCAAGCATCTGGAGGTTCCAAGTTCTTGTCGGATGATGGATCAAAGAGGATACCTTCCTATCAGTAGCAAGAAGCACATTTAAAGGAGGACGGAGAGGAGAGGTAAGTAACCAATTATGCTTCCAAACACTTATGGTGTCCCCATTACCAATGATGATTCTGGATCCGGCCTTCAATAACTCTTTACCAAATTGAAGAGATCGCCACCCATAAGAAGCAACGGCGGATGTTGGAGCTTCCATGTAAGAAGTATGACGATGATACCTTTCTTTATATAGAGTATCTAATAAAGAATTTGGTCGTGAGGCAATGCGCCAATACTGTTTTGCTAGAAGGGCACGATTAAACTCTCGTAAATCCTTAAAGCCCAAACCTCCCTCTTTCTTTGGATATGTTAATCTCCTCCATGCTACCCACGAGATTTTCCGTCGGTGGTCTTCTTTTCCCCACCAAAATTCAGATAATAATCGGTTGATCTCATCACATATCGACTTTGGTAGCTCGAAACAATTCATTGAGTAAACCGGAAGAGCAAGTGCAACAGTCTTTATCATAATTTCTTTTCCTCCCGGAGAAAGTAGTTTAGTGTACCACGCATTGAGTTTGGATTTAACTCTATCCACTATGTACTGAAAACTTTGTTTCCTTCCCCTATCAAACTGTTCGGGGAGGCCCAAATATTTCCCTTCTCCACCAACCTTCGAAATTCCAAGTGTAGCTTGTAACACTCCTTTTGTATGTGAATCAAGTTTCTTACCAAACACGATAGATGACTTTTCCGCGTTTATCTTTTGGCCCGAGATAGCTTCATAAGTCTTTCAAATTTGCGCTAAGACTTCGCAGTTTGAAGGCGAAGCATAGCAGAAGAAAAGTGAGTCATCAGCGAAGAACAAATGAGATATCTCTGGTCCATGTCGCGATATTTGTATTCCTTCAAAAAGTGCATTTCAAGTATGTATTTCTTTAGATAATGATCTGAAACTACGTCAGAATAAGAAGTTAAGAAATGAAGGTGATTAAATAGGCGAAACAAGAAAAGGTTCGTAAAAGATTTTTTCTCGCCGTCCTCGCAACGGTTGAAGCCATGTTCACTGGCGAAGCGGGAACATCTGATTGGAGGGACCCACGATCTGACAATTTTCAACACGATGTCCCTTGTTTTTCATCGTGTGTGGAAAATCATGATGTGGTTGGCGACATCTCCCCTTTATAAAAGGAACAAAGATTTCCACCAATCCTCACTTCTTTTCTCCAAAATCATGACAAAAAGTATTTATCCTCTCAGCATTACAGATTTCAATGGTAGAAATTTTGAGAAGAGAGATGCTAAATCTAAACTTGGGCGTCGACGATGTCCCGTTTGCCTTGCCGTTGGAGGTGGAAATGAAAGCTGCAACTAAGAATCAATTCATCCTAATAGGTCGACCAGTCATACCGCGTCGACATAATCTACAGAGCATCATTTCTCATCTTACTCGCTTATGGGGATTAGCAAGAATGGTTCATTGCAAAATTGTTGAAGGCAGACGTTTCAGTTCATATTTTACGAGGAGTTGCTGTTGATGACCTTGAATAAGAGTTTCATATTCTTTTTGATTCAAATTAGAGGGTTTCCAACCTAATTCATGAATCGAGAAGTTATCGCACATAAATTTACAAGATACTATCATTACCACCTGGAAAATTAGACACCCAACCCATAGTCGCAACGACCCAATTGCAAGAGTGGAGCCCTACCAATTTAGCAATATCCGCCCGAGCCAAGTGGAACATTCATGAAGGAGTCATATCCTTCTTATATTATTTTCCTTGGCACAGCTGGGTCATCCTGGATTTGAACAAGAGACCTCGCCCGTGAAGTAAATCATCGCACTTATGATCCAACCAATTGGGATGGAATCAATATATTCCTTTTCGGGAGCGATTCATACTTGGACATACGCAAATCGTATGCTAGTTTTGGAAAGGTGGCACCCGTTTATGAATCCATTGAATATGAATTTCATCCTCTTTTGGATTCAAATTAGAGGGATTTCAACCCATCATGAATCGATAAGTTATTGCACGTATTGGTTGTGCGATGGGACAATTGCTCAAAGTGGATTACGATGAAGCAACAACAATGAGAGTGGAGTTTGTGCGAATTCAAGTCAATTCGGATGTGAACCAACCCCTCAGTTTTCAGAGGAACTTCCATTTTACTCTTGGTGTCAATACCCTTTATGTTTCAATTATGGGAGACTTAGAGGTTTCTGTGATATTTGTGGCTTGATGACACATGATCCAAGAAGATGTTTGATTCCAAATGAGGAGGGTGATGATGGTCTGAATGATAATGATGACAATGACGATGGGGAAAAACACAGCGACAACGAAATCATGTTGTCATGATCTGAGAGATCGGTAATGATGAAATGAATGGAGTTCAAGATCATCAAGTGGTTCATCAAAGAGTTGAACGTTTAGATGTTCTTCTTGAGAATGTGATGAATGATATGGTTTTCAAGAACCTGAATCTGATGAGGAACATAGAGGAGAGACCCCAAAAAGGTTTAAAGCAAATGCATAAGGACATCTGGACAATCTTCTAGATCTCTACATCATCTACCTAGAAGTTAATACTGATAGAGACCAGAGGAAGCGTAAAAGGGATGCAGAGGCTCATGTTACCACAACTGCAGAGGACACAAAAATACGAGAGGTGGGGGAGACAAGTGGATCAGTTTCTCTAGCCGGTGATTCAGTGAGAGGCGCAGTGGGCCTTGAACCACCACTATCCAAATGAAAACAGTCTGTTGGAATTGTCAGGATCTCGACATAGACGTGACAGTTAGACGCCTTAAGGAACTACAACGAAAGTATTCCCTGGACATAGTATGCCTTCTAGAATCTAAGCAAAAAGACGACTATATTAGGGATCTTTGTTGCGAGTTCGGATTTGATCAAGTTGTAATAGTTTTGCTGCAGGGTATGAGTGGTGGAATTGCTTTTCTCTAGGAAAAAGTTATGTTGTTTCGGTTGTTCACTTATCAACAAATTTTGTAGAATGTTTAATCGATTTCAATGGATTGTCTTTCTACTTGTATTGGATTTATGGATATCCTAAACCAAAAATGAGACAATATATGTGGGAAAGACTGAGAGAATATCATCTAACTGAAAAGTTCCTTGGTTAGCTATTGGAGACTTTAACGAAATTAGGAGTAATGATGAAAAACGAGGAGAACCAAGAAGATCATAGAAGAGTTTTGAGAATTTTCGAAGAATGATAACTACCTGTGACTTTTATGAGCTTAATTTTGTGGGAGATCGGTTCACATGTACTGGTAAATGCCACACTCATGATGTTAGTTGTTGTTTGGACAAAAGTATGACAAATTCATAGTAGCATTCAATGTTCCCATCAGTCCAGACAGAATTTTTAGTATATGAGGCATCAGATCGTCGCCCATAAGTCACCTCTATTTCAAGTTATGTGGACACTAATTGCAGTCAGTTTTGATATGACAAACGATAGTATGAGCATGACCGCTTTTGGCATATGGTGAAAGAATGATGGAAGCAAGTAAAGTTACGTGGTTTGGATCTACATGATACCATTTTTGATTGTCGAAAGAAAATTGAGGCTAGAGAAAGAAGAATACAACTAATGTTGTCGATAGAATCAAGGATTTAAAAGTTCAGCTTGATCGAGCTATTATTAATATCATGAAGCAACGATACATATCGATACTATTCAGACAGCTCAATAGGGCATATAAAGAAGAAGAGGCCTTCTGGAAAACTAAAGGTCGAAACACATGGTTAAGTAAAGGTGATGGGAATACAAAATACTTTCACGCAGCAACCAACGCTCGTTTTGCATGTAACCGTATTATTGTTATTGAAGATGATACATGAGTCATTAAAAGCGGTGATAAAGAAATAGGAGAGACAATTGTGGAGCTTTTTAACACTCTGTTTGAGCTTCGGAGGGAAAATTAAACCCAGTTCACGAGTCTTTGATGATTCAAACCCACAATCACTCAAGAGATCAATGAAGATCTCATAAGGAAGTTATTGAAGCAGAGATAAGAGAGTTTGTGTTTGATATTGGTCCTGATAAAGCTCCACGATCGGATGGCGTTACGACGACCTTTTACCAACAGTTCTGGAGTGATTGAAAAAGAGTAGTGATAGAGGTTGCTCAAGACTTTTCATAGCAAAGAAATTGAGAGAATCAGCTAATCACACCAACATCTGTCTAATTCTCAAACTAGAAGCTCCAAACAGAATGTCTGATTTTAGACCAATCGTATTGTGTAGTGTCAGCTATAAAGTGATCTCAAAGATCTTGGTTCTCCATTTGAAGAAACATCTTGGTGGGATTATAATAGGTATCTAAGTAGCATTCATTCTTGGGAGACAGATAATTGACAATGTTATAATTGCACACGAGCTACTACACTCTCTTAACACTCGAAATAGATGGGTTAATTCATACATGGCCATCAAAGCAGACATCACCAAAGCATATGACAACCAAGAGTGGCGATTCATTTAAAAGACAATAGAGCATATGAGTTTCGATGCTAAATGGATACAATGGATAATGGGTTGTATCGACTCTATCACTTTCTCTATGTTAATTAATGGCTCTCCTCATGGTCACATTGAACTCAGCAGAGGGATACACCAAGGCGATCCGTTGTCATTGTATCTATATATTATATTCTCAGAAAGTTTTGAGTCATTTTCTCACAAAAGCATGACAAGAAGGAAGACTTAAAGGAAAGAAAAATAAGTACCATTGACCATTTGATCAATCACTTGCTGTTTGGAGATGATGCTTTATTCTTTTGTCATGCCCTTCCAAGATCATGCAGAACAGTTATGAATATGCTGAAAAAGTATGAACGGGTATTGGGACAAAGCGGTTAACTTGAACAAATCAGCTATAATTTTTGGCTCATGGGTTCAGGATGCAAATAAGACACAATTAAGAAGAATCCTGAACATTCATAATTACGGTGACTCTGATAAGTATTTGGGATTGCCAGAAACACAGGTTAAGAAGAAAAAAGAAAATTTTCAGTTCATTGTTGAGAAAGTGAAGAAAGAACCAATCGATTATTATCAAAAGCAAGTAAGGAAATACTCTTGAAGACAGTGGCACTTGCTCTCCCGGTTTACACGATGAATGTGTTCAAAATCTCGATAGGTGTTTGTGAAGAAATAAATTCGATCCTTGCTAAGTTTTATGGTCAAAAGGGTCAAATATGAGATCAATGCATTGGATTGCATGAAATCGAATGGGTTTCCCAAAGAAGAAGGGGAGATTAGGCTTTCGATATATTGAAAGCTTTAATGGCGCGATGTTAGCAAAACAAGCGTTGAGAATACTTACAATCCTTCAAGTTTGGTATCTAGAGTGCTAAAAGGAATATATTTTAAAAAATCGACCATCGTATCAGCTGGTCAAGGATCTAAGCCATCATTCTTTTGGCGCTATCTATTGATTGATAGTGATCTTTTAAAGACATGAATGAGATTCCTCATCGGTGATGGCATGGAGATACGTATTTGGGATGATCCTAGGCTGCTCACACATCCGCCCAAAGCTCCAGGACTTAGAAGGTGCCACTCAGGATATCCATTTAGTGAATGATCTTTTTCACCAGTCAAGGAAACAATATAATGAAGACATATTGGATATATATATAAAACAGGAAGATCTTATAGAAATTCTGAAAATAAAGTTCAATTCAAGTTCTACTCCAGATATGTAGGGTTGGCACTATACCATATATGGTTTTATACCGTCAAATTCGGTTATTGGCTGGCCATTCATACATCAAGATGGATTACAACCAAGACCTCCTCTTGATATTGAAGAGTTTAATGAACTCATATGGAAGACAACAACGACTCCAAAGATTAAACATTTTCTATGGAAGATTCTTTCGAAATCAATGGCAGTTGGTATTGAGCTCAAACGAAGAAGAATTATTAGTGATGCAAAGTGTCGGAAATGTTGTGGTGAAGATGAAGATATGGACCATATGTTTTTCAGATGTATGTATGCTCAAGCGTGTGGCGAGGAACACAACTAATGCATCTAGATTGGCTAATCCTAATGCTTCTTTTGAGGATAAACTCATAGCGATACTTAACTGTAATTGTGAAAAAGAACTACCACAGTTAACTCCACATCACCCTTTATGGACCCTTTGGAGAATTTGGAAGAGTCGAAATCTACTTCTATATCAAAGACAAACGAGCGAAATTCTGAACCACATACAAGAAGCGATAAATGAAGCAAAGGAGTGGTTTAAAAATGAGAAAGTGAGGGAGACGCAGAGTATGTTGGGTAATCTTCAAATACTTCAAGCCCAAGGAATCATAAACAAGTCGATTTAGATTCAAGAAAGGCAAAAAATGTTTTCTTTTTGTTCTAGGAAAAGGAAATATATTGATTTCCTAATCCTTTTAGAATTAGCTTAGACATGTCGGTTTTAGGCTATAAATAAGGTCTCAATGAGATGTGTTGAGAACAAGAGAGAACATTGAGAGTTAAGGTTTTTGAGAGAGATTTCCTTAATAAAGAAAGAGTTGTTTCTTTAATTCTTTGTTCGTAAGTGTTTTAATCGTGAGAGATAGATAAGCTTGAATCAAGTTTCGGATTCAAGTCTTATTGAAGTCGTGTGTAGTCTGAAGATATGTTGCGTAAAGTCTGGTTGATCTCTAGCTTGGAGATCGCTTGCTTGCGTAATAAGAAAGACAGAGGAGATACGATACAAAACAGAGTCTCTGTTTTGGTCGTGAAGAAGAAGAAGACTAGGTTAGTGTTTTGGCAACTTTAGAGTATACATGGCATTCGAGAAAACAACAAGACGCATTGATGGCGAAAGTCACGGGAAGGTACCATCAAGTGTAATTATGATTGTGGATTTCGAGAAAATGAATTATCTCTGGTACGTTGGATATACAGTGACTCTACAAGTTACGTGTTAGAAGCGTGGCAGAGTCAAGGAAATCGATGCTTAGAACCAATGAAAACAGAGTTACAAGCTCTTCTCGTGACTGTACAACATGCATGGGTAAGAAGATATCGAAAAGTGATATTTAAAAGAGATAATAAAATGGTACACAAATGATATATTCGTGTTTTTACTAACTTCAGTAATGGTTTTCAAACGTTTTTAGGCTTTTCGGAGTCTTTTCTTTGGTGTT